>JAANSQ010003173.1:0-10511 GCA_036850885.1 Lepidocyrtinus dapeste
CCAAATAGAAAATGCACTGGATAAAAATGTAAAATGTGATCCTTTTCATCGACATTGACTAACAAAAACAAAACTACGTCTTGTTCCTACTTTGCAACTTGCGATATTACGGAGTCGAATGATGAGTTAGATTATTGCTCGTGCGGAAGGTCACCTTCATTTTCTTCCAGTACAGTGTACCTCTTTTTTACCCGCTTTGCATGGAAGTTGGAACAAGCAGCGAGTTTTGTAACCTGTGTTCTGTTTGGTTACTTCATCATTTCTTTTGTAGTGATGAAGAAATTTTAATAAATACGTATGTATATGAATTAATTGATAAACGTAACATGAGGTAAAAAATCTGAGTCATTAAAGATTGATAAAAAATTTGATTCGTGAAGTTCACGCTCGTTTAATAAACGGAAAAACAATTTTTTACCTCATTGAATTTCACATCACACACATGAAACAAACATTGATGGTTCCGGTTTATCTTTGCATATTTGTAAGTTATTCGCAGATTTATGTAAAATTTCACAACTATGAAAATGTCTACATGTATATTATAGCGTATGATATTTATTTTGACCTTCCTAGAGCTTTACTACTATTTCTCTCGCAATTTAATTTTCATTTGATTGTGATACTAAATTTTACTGTAGTCGTCACGTATTGTATTAGTTGGATTGAATATCCTTAATTTCATCTTTTCATCTCGCTATTCAAAGATATTCTAATAATGTCGTTCTATAAGCTAAATACGCAACTGATCTTTTAGAACTAGGGCATGTTTATATTGCTATTTATTAGTCACAAAGGATCACATTAATCAGGTTGAACTAGGTCTCATTTAGCTGTCACTAGGAAATGCAATGCTTGCGATTCAAATGCCTACATGCGATGATCTCACGCTGATGTACTCATTACTTCAATTAAAAAATGTATGAATGATTTGTGTATGCATTAAGTATTTCCAGAGATTTCTGGCATTTCTGAGGCTTGACATTTGGTGCCATCCTACTTTGTACAAGGAATAATTGTAGTCGTATATATACATGGATGTACATAACACGTAACTTAAATATCCCTATCCAAATTTCTTAAGCCTAAGCATTAAGAGGTTTCCAGTATCTCCTGCGATTAGTTAGGGCATGTAAGCTAGAACAAGTAATTAACTTCATGGATTTGGTCTTCTCTTGCCATTCACATCAAGAATGAGTACACTACTATGTACCTTGTTCACACATGTGGTAATTTCGCTTTACATAATGAGATTGCCGCTCATAATGATTAAGCTCTAAAGAAAAAGCTCAAACCTCAAGGATTAAAAAATGGTGATCATCCAACTGGTTCTGGAAAAATGAAAAGATTAAAGAACTTGCCACACATTTCATAAATAAACTAATAGTATAAATTGTAGTATCCAATTAAAATGAATGTGCAAGAGGCAGTAGTTACAACACTATAGCAGCACATTTTATGATTTTTTTGTAGTTATAAATTGTTGACATTTTGTAATTTGAAGCTTTCAAAAATTTTGTTGTCAAATAACATGTATGCAATGCATCCTTAAAGTGTCTCAAAGGGGTAAACGTAATACTGGGAATGCGAATATGTCATCAAACAGGGAACAAGCAAAGAAGTCCTCAAATATCTGGTGTCCATTTTTGTATTAATTTGCCCCAGATTCGATTACTCCTTATTCATTATCATCCATAAGTTGAAATACCACCATGAATCGGTTAAAAAACTGTATTATATTTTTACTTCTGGGTATTCTGACAACAAACTTGGTTTTTGGAGCAATAATAGGTACCAGGAATAATATTAACGAAGTACGTCAAGACGACCCGGAGAGCGAAGGAGCAGAAGAAAGTGGTGGTGATGGTGGTGGTTCTGCAGAAGGAGAAGAGACTACAACCATTGATCCAGATACTATAACTGGAACGGATAGATTTGTCTATGGCTTCAACGCTCTTGTGAAAGCAGTGGAAATATTTTTCCAAAAGATAGACAAGAAAGTCGAGAAAAAAGTGATGGTGTATGAAGATTTTTTGAACTTGATACATGACCTTGTTCACGTAAATGGTACGGAAGATTATCACGAGACAGCTTACATTACCATGAGGGTAGAGAAGTAAAGGTAATAATCAAATATGTAATATTGTATCAAAAACCCAAATTGAAGATAATGAAACAACAATTTAAACCATTTGTTTTAACAGGAATTACATAACAAATACAGGAGTTGTCTACTGGGAATCTAATCTACCGATGGAATATGATTAGCTGTAAAGAATATTACATTATATTTAAAATTTTAAAATTATTATCTAATCTGAATAATATTGATTTTAATTACACCTGTGCAAGTGCAATGATATTAACAAGTTCCGTATTGTAACACCTTCAAATTCCACCCACGCTTAGGTAATTACGACTTCCTTATCCATAAACTTGTATAAAAATGCTTTTGATGAACTGGAAGTGCGTACATAATTATTAATTAATTTTTTTCTGCATCTTTTTCTTGTTTATTTTAGGAAGTTCACACAAAAAACTTTAAGTTGGATTTTGCAATAAAAAACTTTTAATTAATAGATTTTATGTTTTTGTTTTACCTCTTCTCCTAGCTTCTGGCGTCAGTAGTTGAAATTGTTGTTTTGATGAATCATGATAAAAAAGATTTCCGTTTTAATGCTTTTTACATAAGTATTATACATGTTCTCATAATTAGAAGCGCATGAGAATATAAAGCTGGCGGCTTTGCTTGCAAGCTTATTCTCATGCTTGGTAAAGTTATGACATAATCTAATAGACAAAATTATAGACACAATTTGAATCAATTTTTGAACCTTAGATTAGCTGAACACAAATCACTTTTTTCCCACAAGTTATAGCTCAGTCTAAGATCCCAAAAACCACTTTGAATCCCAAAATAGATGAGGAGGTTCTAGCAAATGAAACTCATTTTTCTAATCATTCATTCATTTTTATTTCAAAAACATAGCAACCAAAATGTAATTAACAAATGCTCCGCCATCAAGCAAAGGCCAATCTATCGCACGCACGTGGAACGGAATATTTTTTTCAGATTTCAAGAACGAGATGTTATACAAAGTGAGCTGAATTATTCGCATGGAGTTTATTTTTTCTTGTATTTTATACTAATTCCATGTTTCGAGTGAAGTACCAAGTCTGACATCAACGTAAGCTCATCCAATGTTTGCGTTGAAGTAATTGTAAAGTTCCGCAGGATATTAGCCAACACAACTTTTTCCTCCACTAGAGCAAATTTTTGACCTAAAATGCAGCAAATGTTTTTTGAAATATTAAACTACGGCCGGATGCAAATTACAGATATAAGCCTTTTTTGAGTTTCTTTACTGACCGATACAGTTTCTGGGACCCGCTGAAAATGGAATAAATGCAAATGGATCTCGATTAGTAGATTCCGTTCCAAACCTCTCAGGCCGGTAACATAGTGGATCGTTGTACACTTCCGTATTTCTATGTAGCAGAAACGGCAGTACAATTACTAGCGTATCCGGCGGAAGTATTACGTTATCACCTATGAAAGATTTTCCAATAGGAAAAATAGAACGCTAGATTCATTGTTTAAAAATTTATGGTAAAAAGGGATAACCACATACTCAGCTCGAAGTTATTCTGTATGGTTCTAGCAATCATAGGAATACTAGGACATAATCGAAGGGATTCTTTGATGCAGCACTCCAAATATTTGAGCTGTGCTAAATCTTGCATAGTAACTGGTCGCCTCTGATCCTTTCCGAAGACTGTCTCCAGCTCCTCATTAATCTTACTCTAATTATTATTAAAAATATGATGTGACGGACTAGTACATCTTGTCACTGTTAGATGCGAATGACTATTACTTAACTAAAACATACCTGTACATCCGGATGGTTTCCAATTAGGAATATGGCAAATGCAATCCCTGCGGAAATTGTATCGTGACCCTGTACAATTTAGAAAGTACGCAAACGTAATGTGCAAAATATACATAAGTTCGAATCAATTTATGCTAAAATATTTTCCATGGCAGAAAGTAAACTCACGCCGAACATGAATGTATCCGTTTCTTCTCGAACATCCTCATCACTGCTTAAATCTCCAGATATTTGCGCTTGCAAAAGAAGGTCAAGAAATGCTGGCCTTTTCTTTTCTAAATTATTTTCATGAATGAAATCAGCAACAACAATGTGAAGGTATTATATAGATGTCTAATTATGTAAAAATGTAATACAAACGTAATTATATTACGTACCATCGTCTCGTGATTCATTAGATATTTTCCTGTAATCATTTTTCCTATGTTGAATAACCTACATAAAAGCCATTTTTTAAAGCTTAAAATTGATGGTTTTTGAAAAAGCTTGATACCGCAATAATCTAAAATTTTGCATTGTATATACCTGATTGGTGAAACGGTGTACTGTATCTATCATCCGCTTTTCTTCCCGTCCGTATGAAAATGTATTCCATATTAAGGAAGGTTCTAACCAAGGCCGGAATGCACGATATTGCTGAAGAAACTTTATTCTAGAAGCAATTTTAAAAATTACTTTCTGTCTCGACACGAACTCAAATTCTAGAAGAACGAACTAGTTACAAAGTAAAGTAAACACAGATTGGCTAACCTTGTAATTGCTTTTAGGTATTCTGGCTCATTTTCCTCATCCTGTGCATTAATCTTAACCCCCATCGCAGTCTCTATCAACAGAAATTTCGATTTCACTAGGAAAATAAATTGTTTTCCATGGAAATGCGTATTTCTTTTCTAGAACTTAATCATACCATACCGCAAATAATATCCAGTGTAAGTTTTGTAATTAGTTTAGTAATTTCAAACGCCTCATTCTGCTTGTATTTTGTTTGAACAATATCCACAAATTTTAAAGATTGCTGATTGAAAACATCCATGAAACTTTCCAATATTTTGAAATGAAAAGTGGGAGTGAGCAATTTTCTTCTTTTTGACCATTTTGTGCCTAAAAATATCAAAAAACAATCACATGGCTCATTGTATGATTATTAATATCATTATAGCTATCATCGTATGTATAGTGCGCATGAAATACTTCAAGCCTCACCGTTACTCACAAGCAGACCAGTTCCCAGCCAAGGAATTAACTGGTCATAGTCGACACTTTTCACCGTTTCCGTTGTAGATGTTAACAATCTCTATTTTTATTTGAATTCTTAAGTTAAATTGAATCACTGGTTATTTTTTATTTAAATTATATTTGTAGCCCACCTCAATATCCCTGGGATTACTTAGTCCTACAATCCAATATGTTCCCACCCGGTATATAATACGGTCGCCATATTCCCGAGCCCATTTTTCAAAAAGCGGTAGTATACCTGAAAACGATAGTGTTTATCTTATATCACTTTCAAGAATAATGTACAAGTTTTTACTAAAATCTTTGATGTTGGAAGTTTAAACTTAAAGTGACAATATCAATTTGAAATACTTTCAGGATCTCTCATAAACTGAAATGTGTTTCCAAACAGGGGGATCGGTGGAGGTCCAGGAATAAATTTGGTGTCCCATCGAACAAATAGCTTGATAATAAGTAGCACTATAGTCGCGAATACCAATCCACAAATGTACAAGAGAATCATTTTCTACAAATGCTTGCACTCGGTACTAGTAAACTACAACTATTACTTTTATTAGGCATATAAAAATAATTTCTGTGCTAAAATTAAAATGATTTATATACTTGTCGTAGCTTAAAAAGTTGCTACCAGTTTGATGCAAACATTGCCACTGAAGGCTTACATATTTAGTTGTCATTGGGACGACCTTGAGTTTCATCTGTCAAAAGTTCTCCTTTGTTGATCCTACACATACACGGTCTTTGGGTGCATACAAGCTTACGGGAACTGGAATTTTAAAAAAGATTCACTTTCATTCATAAATGATATTGTATATGTCTGATTTAATACTGAGGTTTCATGAATGACTTTAAACACTTATTCCGATGAATGCATTGCCAATGAACTGCAGTTTATAAGTATTTTTCACTTGCTATTTGTATCATGATGATCATGACCGATAATGTAGACAAAGAAAATCCCCTATATCTCGCGCACGTTCGTTCACAAAAGCTTAAAATCATTCACCAGACATACAATATTATGACCAAATCAATTAATAATATTTGCTTTCACATGACCAGTGAGTTCATTATAACTGGGTGCAAGAGCTGGAACATTTAAGTAATTAATATCCGGGAAACGGATGTATTATCTTATGCAAATCTCTTGAACTTGGTTGACTTGATGTTTGACATCAAACAGAATGATAAATAAATATTTTTACTTTTATGCAAGAAATTCTTTACTGAAAACACAAAATTAAAAATTATTATTTATTTGCTTACGGGTTAGAAACACGTATAAAAGACCGCTGCCACAATCCTTTCAGTATCAATCAGATTTTCACTAAAGCTACTTCCAAAAAGTACTACGCTTTTAATTCAAATATTAACTGTTTCCATTTAAGTTCTGGTAGAGGGCTACTAAAAAGAGAAATTACGTTGTCGAAAGTTTAACAATGAAGACGTTCATAATACTAATATTAACTGGAGTGGCATTGGCTGCTCCTCAACTTCCCAAGTGCTCTGATAAAATAACTCCAGAACTCCAAATTGCCTTGAAGACTAAGGGGCAAGCAAATATATTCGTTACAATGAACGAAGACACCTCCATGGTCCTAGAAAACGTAAAAGCAGCTCGATTTGAGAAACGAGAGGATAAGCTAAATTCCATGCACTCCTTGCTCGTAGCTCATGCCAGTAGTTCTCAGAAAAATCTGGTGAATTATTTGTCGACTATAGAAAATGTTAAATTTGAAACACTCTGGATAAACAATCAGTTATATGTGCGAGATGCAAATGCAGAAATCGTTACACATTTGGCTTCATTCCCCGAGGTAAAATCCGTCGATGAAGAATTTTTTGCAACCCTGATTGAAGCAGTGGAGAGTAGAAACGCCACGAGAGTCAATCAATTCGAGTGGGGTGTAATGAAAATCCAGGCACCAGAAGCATGGGAGGAAGTCGGAGGAAAGGGAGGCAAAGGAATCAGAGTGGGTACCATGGACACTGGGGTCAGGCTTACACACGAAGCTCTAAGGGATAATTTTATGGGAGAATATGGATGGCATGACCCAAGTACCAAAGAACTTCTTCCAACCGACAATAACGGTAATCTACTTCTTAGCTTAAATTAATAGACGTGTTTCTCATTATTGCCAAAAATCACGTTAATGATGTATTTTTTCTGTGCTTTATCATGCGTGGAAAATGAACGATAGGTCATGGAACCCATGTCACGTAAGTCGAACTGAACTTTCACTCTCATCACAAAGCCAGCCGTTTATTAAATCAAATATTTAAAATAATTATTATATGTTGCTTCAGAGGAACAATTGCTGGTCAAAATGGTATAGGTGTAGCCCCTAGTGCAACCTGGATGGTAATATTTATTTAGGATTTCTAATTACATTTTATAAAAATGTGGAAAATGGTAAAGTCATCGCTATAAATTTTCTTTAGGCTTGCCGAGGTTGTGCATCTTCAGCTTGTTCCCAGTTTGATTTGAATCGATGTGGGCAGTTTTTTGCAATGCCCAACTTTAGCTGATGGAGTTTCTAAGCCAGATTGTTCAAAGGCTCCACATATTGTTTCCAATTCATGGGGTGGAGGTCGAGGTGCAAATTGGTAACTTTAAACCTTGAATCTCCCATGATGGCTCACTAAACAAATTGCATGGATCATGATAACGTATTGCCCTTTCTTTAGGTTTGACCCAGTTATCGCTGCTTGGGGTGTAGCTGGTATTATTCCAGTGTTCAGTATTGGTAACAATGGTCCAAACTGTAACACCGCAAACAGTCCTGGTGATCATGTTAATGTCATTGGAGTAGGGTCTACCATGGAAAATGATGGCATATCATCATTCAGTTCGATTGGACCTACCACAGACAGACGAATGAAGCCTGATATTTCAGGTAATGAGCTTAAAAAGCCTTTNGACCTACCACAGACAGACGAATGAAGCCTGATATTTCAGGTAATGAGCTTAAAAAGCCTTTGCTAGCATATAAAGATTTACAGCACGAAACTGAAATAGGTTTTTAATTTTTTAGCGCCAGGATCATCAGTAGTTTCTTCTTACCATTTGGCTGATGATGCATACAGGTATTTCTTTAAACTTAATTGTAGTGTAAAAACAAATGTGCAAGATTTTTATAATTTAAAACTTGCTCTTTTTCTAATTCTGTTAGGGCCTTATCAGGTACCTCGAATGGTAAGCTTTTTATACATTTACTTATTCGTTTGCATGAACAATTACAAATCCAAATTCCAAAATTTGCTTAATTAATACATTTTAGGCAGCCCCTCATGTATCTGGGTCTATTGCGCTTTTGCTAACTAGGGACCCTAACCTTAGGATCGAAAATGTACGCCAACTTCTTTTCGGAAATACCGACAGAGAACTTGAGTTTACTGGTAGAGTTTGTGAAGGCACGGGAGACAATGTTTTCCCTAACCACGTATTTGGCAGTGGTAGATTGAACGCCTTGAAAAGTGCTTCAGCTCAAACGAAACGTCTACAAAATAATATTTAAGATCTGCATTGAAGTTATATGATTGAACTTTTATCTTGTATATTATTATGTAAAAATTAATTAACATTCATATGATAATAATAACACTTCTGGAAACTATTATAAAATGTAAAGTGATTTGTATGCTTTCTCTTCTTCCAAAAACCAGACCCATTACCATTATCATATGCAATGAAAAAATCATTTGTCTCATACATATCATATATGACGCGCTGACTTTGTCTTTCCAATTTGGTTCATTATACTCACGACGTCATGCGTCACTGCATAGGCACGGATAGAATCAGGATCGAACAGGACAAGAAATAGGTGGTGTGGTATGATATTATGCAAAGCATTTCTTTTGCATTGACAAGCATTACATTTGCGTACCTTCCTTGCCCCAATGAAACAACACCGGTCGGCGGCTCAAGTTATGCTCATGTAGCTCTATGTTATGTAGCAGGAGATTCATCATGCTGAAGTCTTTTGTTATTCTTCACTTTCTTTGTCAGTCAATCCAGTCGTGTTTGGTAGAAGACCAAGTTAGACGTTGAAGGAAATTCATTGCATTTTCTCTGTAGTTTTCAGTTAGTTTAGTTCAAGGCCGGGAAATTGTAACAGATTTTTAATTTTTTCTGCTGAATGCGAATTTAGACCTTTAGAGGTCAATTTTTGACACTGTTGAGTTGAAAGTTAAACGAAGTTGTAGAATTCTAAAGTTCCTAGATGCATTTTCTCTGTAGTTTTCAGTTAGTTTAGTTCAAGGCCGTGAAATTGTTACAGATATATAATTTTTTCTGCTGAATACGAATTTAGACCTTTAGAGGTCAATTTTTGACATTGTTGAGTTGAAAGTTAAACGAAGTTGTAGAATTCTAAAGTTCCTAGAAACATTGAAGTGAGTGAAAAAAAATTTCTAATAATAAAGTTAATTAACCTATAAATTGTTGTCTTTTGTATTTGAATTGAGCACTTTGCTTAATAAATCTCTTATTTTACTCCACTCCTTAAGAGCGAGGACTGCAAGACCTGAATAATTTTTAATACTTAGAATGTCGGCGACGGCCGTTGGATGTCCTTACAAGTCGGAGTACGCCAAGTCAGGTAAGTCAAACTATCAATTTAATATCAGTTTACCAAGTGATTAAAATAGGATTCGCTGATTCATGAAAATAATTTTTAAATTCAAGGGCGTGCTTCGTGTAAGATGTGCAAGTCGCCTATTGAAAAAGGAGGCTTACGACTTGCTATAATGGTTATGGTAAGTCACTTGTGCAAATTACAACTGTTTAATTCCGATCTGGAGCAGATTCTCAGTTTTAGAATTAATTACATTGTTAAAATAAACAAAACAGTCACGTTTCCACGATGGAAAAGATCCGCATTGGTTCCACCCTGATTGCTTCTTCCAAAAACATCGCCCTTCAACTGTTGGAGATATTGAAGACTATGAATCGCTTCGATATGACGATCAAAAAATGATTCAAGCAAAAATTGGTAAGAATTACGCGGTTTATATAATTAGCCTTAACAAGTTAACAGTTCTCTTACCTAAAATTTAGCTATTGGCTGAAACATCAGTTATTTTTCAGCTTCATTACTAACTTAACTTTAATATTTAATTTATTTCAAAGAATCTCCTGGACCTCTGGCCGGACCAAGTGGGAAAGGAAAGGGAAAGAAAGGAAGTGCAGCCGCAGCCGCTGCAGCCAGCGCCGAGCACTTTAGGGTGGAATATGCAAAGTCGGGCAGGAGTGCTTGTGTCGCGTGTGCTGAAAAAATCGAGAAGGGTGTAGTCAGAATCTCAAAGAAAGATTTTTCATCTGAAGACGCTTTCAGGTTCGGGAAGGCGAAGGAGGGAATTGTACGTTAAGAATTCATTACC
>JAANSQ010003174.1:0-10511 GCA_036850885.1 Lepidocyrtinus dapeste
AGTCAAACAAAAGCCTAAAAAACGTCTCATGTTTTGTCATTGTTGTTTGGTTGGTTTTGTCTTTCCGTACCACACCTTGTCTGTGGCTTAAAAGAGAAAATACTTTTTTTATTGCGTAGTAGCAGCTCATTCAGCTCATTGTCTCCTTGGCTCAGAATCCTAGAGAACGTTAGACTTGTACACGCTGCACTGCACCGGCTGTCGGCTTATCTTAGACTCTCTTTGGCTCTATCGCAGTCATCTGGCTTCATCGGCACACTATTTGCATGTCAAGTAAGTGTACAAACGTCGCATTCAAGTCCTTAGAGCGTTATACAACTCTATATAACCCAATAAATATCACGTTCATGTGAGAACACTCTACTGAGGAAGATACTTTGGGACGCTTACCGCATTCCAGATAAAACATAATATTATTGCTATTCACTTTTGACAGAGAAACTGTTTATGTACAAGGATTTTTTTCCTCTGCGGACCTCACTTCATGAAAATTGTGAAGGTACTAATACACTCCTTCTCGGATGAATGAGGAGAGATGAAGCCTGCAAAAATGTGTAACTGCTGTTAGTACTTCTATTACTGCATCATTCCAAAAGGCACGTATAAATACACACATAAACAAATAATATTTGGAGGGAATGAACAGATGCAGCCAAACAAAAATGCTTTCTTTTTTAGGGAAAAACATCTAGTATGTTTTATAGCTCTATTTATGAGCACATTTTTAGACATTTCACAAATGGCTTTAGCTACAGCTTTGTATGCATCAAAGCATAAGACAGTACCAGTGGAAGAAGCTAGAGTTTCTAGTTTCATGCGACACAGAGCTTCATACTCATGCTCCACACGATAAACACGATATATGTGTCAGTACAGACAAAAATATCTTTATAATAATAGTTTACAGATCAAGTCCTAATATTACTCTTCATAAAAGTAAGTAAAATAGCTTTTTTTCTGCCTTCTACTCTAAAGGCTGGAAGGCCTAGAGCAATAACGAAATTCAGAATATCCGGCAATCTAATATCCATCACATAATAGTACAGTTCTCTTTCCCTTTCCGGAGTTTCTTCTCAGAGAAGGAAGATGATGCAACGTACTTTGTCTTTTCGGATGAGATAGAGTGGAAGTGAATTTCTAGCAACTTAGGTACACAGTTGGTGCATGAATTGCTAGATTAAAAATGATAAAGAAAAAAAACGAATGCATAGAAAAAAGAGCAGGAGTTAGAAAAGATCCATACAGATAATAAGAGCACTGTCATATTAATGGTGCACATATAGGGAGCACAAATGGTTCAATATTCTTAATGCGCTCCTCTTGCTTCTGGTGAGTGCATTATCATTTCAGTATATAAACTAGCCTAAGGAGGGATATGAAGACTAAGGGTAGCTCCTAAACTCTTGAGACTGTCTGTTGAATCCCATGATAAAACATGAATCGGTGTGGTAGAATGCTTACATTTCGGAATCTCGTTCGCTTATTGACTTTCGGAAAAGTAAGTGGGGAAAGTAGATAAAGATCATCGGTGCACTTGCTAACTTGCTAATAACCAACTTTTTTTGAGGATATTTCGTGAAATAACTAATAGAGCGTAAACTCCAAGATGTAAATAGTGTAGTACATGCGATCAGAACTCTGTTATCAGTACCAGGGTTATGTGAGATTGGAATCTACTTGTTTCCCCTTGTTTTCCCTCCTTCAATGAGTCTATGAGTGGTAAATGGATTTTACTAAAAGTTTGGGCTAGTTAGATCTGTGATAGAAGAAGCGATAGATTTTTTTTCTAGCAGAAAGCGAAAGTTAAATTGTTTGTATCAGAGTTTTCCTTTCCTTGGGGCTTATTATGTAGGCTGATAAGGACACTGATGTGATGGGAAATTGCTAGTTTTTGTTGTCGCTAAACTTAAGAGAAACAATCTAGTTTTGTGCTTCCCTCTCTCTCCCCTAAAGTTTTTCTCTAGAATAATGATGCTGTGATAACCTTGTCGAAAGCTAAATAAAAAAGCCGTATTTTCGTCAGTCAACGAAACTCTCGTAAATGCAATACGTACGGAATTCATAAAAAATATCTTTATTTTTGGGACGTATAGTGACTTAACGAGCCTATAAAAATACACATTCATGTAACTCGGGTGGATATCTTTTGAGTGCATTGTTTCACAATCTGAATCCATAAACACGGCAGTTTCGTCACGCTAATCTTACACACGACTGATGTTTCTATTTTAGGAACTTACATTATTCATTCGTGAGTCAGAAGATGTAATACATGTAATACTTGAGTTTATTGAAAGCAAGCAATAAAAAATTTAAGTGTCATTTGTTAAAAGAAAGTTGACTTACAATATAGTCCATGAATTTAGTCTCCCTTTCAAGCGTAAACTTTATGTAACTGTTTACTTCCTCTTTCTTTTTAAGCGCTCATCTCTGGCTTTACGAGTGGGGAAATGTTGTTGAGCAATCTGACAGGGAAAATTTAATACGTGGAAGAGCCAAACAAATTATTTATGTAAATGACCACCAAGAATACTCAGAGCTATCGATTTGTCTAAAAATGAAAGAAAGATTCTGCTTCAATCGCCAACCAACCGTATAAACAAATGTCGAACTAGGCAATAAATCATTCCGCAAGAAAATGATGCGTACTCTTTACACTAGGATGAATCTCTAAGAATTTATAGGACTTGGCGAAATTAGGTTTTTCCAAAAGCTGTCTGGATCTTTTGTGCTTGCCTTTTAACTCAAACGGATGGGTTGTATGCTTTCCATGTAATTGTTTAATTGGATATGGATGGAAATATGTACTTGGTAGAAGGAAAAATAATTGCTTCGATAAAAACAAGTAAAAGGGTAATGCTTAAATTAAACATCAACTTAAAAACTCTTCTGTTTACCAGATCAGATTTCATATGATAATTGCATTTTAAGAAAACATCCTCCCCTGCTTGAAATGTGAAGGAAAACAAAGTTATTTATAAATTTGGGTCTTAAATTACCAGATCTTTTTCCTAATTTTCTACGCATATCTTTCTTTATTTTATAATTTATGCTTAATCTTCATTCTTTGTTATTGTAGAACATACAAATCAAATGTCTAAAGTTTCTAGAGAAGAACAAAACAATCAAAAGTTTAAAATTACATCAAAACAAAGAATTGATGTTTTTGTTCCCTCCTTGTATCCTCATTAATGACAAAATCTTAAAATATAGTTTAATTTATTGTCCTATACAAATGTCACTTAATCAATACCAGCAGATTTAAATGATTCTATCCCTTAAGAACTTTCGAGTAGGGCTGAAGATGGTTACAGTAAAGGAAAGCGCTTTTTCCAGCAATTTACGCACTTTATACTCTACGTTTAACGCTTTAATCCAGGGATAAAAGAATGACAAACGAGAAGAGAGGTTGCTTATTGGAGATTATGCATTCCAACTAAGCCTTCAATGTCAACAGGGTATACGAATTTTTTCTGACATTTTCTCATCTTCTAAAATTACCTATTCTTTGTTCTAAAAACAGCTTTAATCTTTTAAAATGTAATTTATAAGTTGCCAACAAAGTTGAACATCATTCAAGTTAGCGCAGAATGCATGAATTGAGAGCATATGACGGCTTTAGTTCATCCTTTGTATACTGATTTGTCCTCCATGTTGAATAAATGTGCACTTTTCGGCAGTCAACATGGTAGTGCATGTTCCACGAGACTGTCACTCGGTGTCAGTGGTTAAATACTAGATAGGAAGGGACATACTTTCTCCTTCCCCCTCAGATTGCAGCTTTCTGAATTAATTTTCAGCACAAATAAAGACGTCCAATCGATTTGCTTTGAGTGGCACGTCACATCTATTTTCCTCTTGGAAAAGAGCAACAACTACAAAATGGAAGCATTCAACTCAGCTCGTCCAACTTTATACTTTATTGTATTGGCATAATTTCACGAATCCTGGCGTTTCACGTAGCGGCTCCTGTATTTTGTAACCAATTTGGGTGCCATGAAGAATATATACTGGGAGTGCTGCATACTCCACATTTTATTTATTATTATGACTCGTCCACTATTCTTCACTCCCCATTCAAAGTTCTACATTTTTCTTGGCAAGCTCTTCAGAGCTCAAGTGAAGTAGACTCTATTCATTTAGTTCAGTGAGTTGCGCTCGAGAGATGTTGTTAAGCCGTCAATGTGAAAGCACCTTTTTTTCAGAGACGTTTCTGATAATACCCCTGCATTTTATATAGGTTCAGTAGGACTTTTCATAGCTCATATAAAAAATAAATGTTTTTGTTTAGATGGTAGCTTGCTCTCGTATTTTCCTGTTTATTCTTCTTCCTTCCTTTCTTTTGCTAGTGTTAGCACTACACTGCAAATTCTGCTTTAATGATGCATTTTCTCCTACATTTTTGTTGGCATTGTCAGTCCAAGTTTTTTTTCTAAGGAATAATAAATACACACAGATACATATATACAAGTGCTGCGCCTTTTTTGAAGTTTCTGGAGAGGGGTGGCAATGTAGGTACCTTGGCTGTTGTTTGGATCATCTTGGGAATGGAATAATTGACGGTTCTTTTCATTATAGTGCATTCAAATCTGCAAAAACTTTCCTTATGCAAAAAAAAGTAAATGAGGGACTAGCTTTAGTTTGCAAATCATGCTTCCTTCTTATAGTTATGCATGGGATGTAAATCTACATGATAAATGACACGTCACCCTCGTTGGCGTCATCATCATCATCGCCTTTCAAGAAACATAATCATTCATTTAAGTCATGTCATTCAGTCAAAGGGTATAATCTTAGAGGAGGGCGATAGTGATGATGCCGCATTCCTTATTGTGGTCTGGTTTCTCATAAAAAATGGGATAATAATAATATTCGACCGCAAACATTTTTGCAAAATATAAGATATGCTTGTGAATTCTCCTCCGAATTTTTATGAGAGCTCAATGGAACGTAAAGCCATCATAAGCATTTTGCTTTAAATAGCTCACATAATATTTTATGATAAGCAAATAAAATTTGACGGTGGTGGAAAGCGAGATGGCGTGAATTCAGCATATACTTACATATATAGCGTGCAGTCCCTCCATTCAAAGGTGTTTTTTTCAAGTAGGTCAAGTGTCGTAGTCCATTAAGAAGCCTAGTAAAAATCTTGAATTTTATGCCGAAGCCGTGCATTAATATTTGAAAAATGAGAGGGATATGGAAGCAATACGTTTATAAAAATAAGGAAACTCCATGTTCCTTAAACCCCCGCTGGGAACAGGGTTCCTAGGAAGATTGCATAAGAAAGTGCCACTCTTTAGCATTTTTCATACCTTGCGAAAAGATTACTAACACTTCACTGCAGTGGAACTACCAAACCTGTATACTTTTGCAGCTTTTAGCGATCTAGGATAAGGCGCTTGCAGTGCAGCTTATTCGCATTTAATATTCTTGGTGTGTCAATGACTAAAGTTTAAACTTTGAGAAGTGAATTATGCAATTCGTCTCGTGTCTAATTATTTGTCAGTTTGCTGACCTGTAGAATACAGTATAGCTCGGATATTGCATAATTTCCTTAAAAACCTATAAAGATACTTATCAAGAATTAGTTTACCTTTTACAATTTTAGTCCAAAATTAACGTCAGGCATTGCTGAAAGATATACACGAACGGGTTAAAATATTCATGCAATATTGCTGTCAGCCGTAAATAGTGTCTGTACATATTTGAGTATACTTTAATGAGAATGAGCTAAATTAAACAATACGAATTTCGAAATGGACTGTGCAATATTACATAACTAAAGTTCAATTATTTGGTCGTTTATACAATTCTTTAGAAACTTATGTATCTAAACTTGAGCAAAATGAAGCAATTAAGCTAATGGCATGTGGCATTTTTTGCTCTTGTCTCACTTTTCTCTCTTATTTTAGCTCTCGTCATCGGGATAAAACTGGAGAATGTGAATATCCCACAGTATGCAAACACCGGCACATCTATTCTTCTCTACTGCCAGTTTGAGCTAGGTATTCGAAAGAAATTCTTCACAGACAGAATGTGTCAGTGTAAACCCTCCGTTTAAAATGTATTTTTGGAGTTGATATAATCTAATAAAGTTTATATTTTCAGAGTCAGACACACTCCTGTCTCTGAAATGGTACAAGGATGGACATGAATTTTTTCGGTGTACACTTCACCCCGGACCTCGCATTTTAACCTTTCCAGTTGAAGGTGTACTCGTCGATGTGAGTTATTATTTTAGCTGTTGCGTAAGAATAAAAGCTCCATTAATTTTAATAATTTACTTTTGTTATAGACGGTCCAGTCTAGCTTGAACAATGTCGTTCTCAAAAACGTGACCTTGAAGACCGGTGGAACATACAAATGTGAAGTGTCTGCAGACCGTCCATCGTTTCGCACCTTGTCAAAACAAGGCGATATAATAGTGATTGGTACATCAATTAACAATCCTCTAAACAATTTTCTAAACCTCCCGAGCAACTTCTGTTAAATTTTTGTTTGTAGCTCCTCCAAAAAGTAAGCCAGAAATTATCGGAGTACATTCCATAGTAAATCTAGGAGATGTCATCAACTGCAACTGTACCTCATTGCGAAGCAAGCCTCCTGCATCCTTAACGTTCTACATAAGCGAAGAAAAGGTAAAGAAATTGTCTCATGTGAGTCATGTCAAAAACAAACGGTGTTCTTAAGACAAGGATAATAATAATCCCTTCAGGAAGAGAGAAAAAGTAAAAATAACTGTGGGCTAACTTTACTCGTTTTACTTTCAACTAAAGTTTCCCATATGCGAGGGGATCTTTAATGTCAAAGAAAAATAGAAAAACGATCGACGTGACTGCGAAAAAGCATATTAAAAGGCTTTATAAGTAATCTCCTTTCTCCCCAACTTTATTTCCACTTTTATTTTGTGTTGATCTAAAAATACTAAAGAAATATCCGTTCTTTGTACCCAATTCCAGGCAGGCGATGCTGACTTGATCGAGTATCTTCCAATATCCGAACAAGATGGGCTGGAGACGTCTGTACTTGGGCTGAGATTCCAGGTAGAGCAGAAGCATTTTAGATCCGGGGTTTTAGAGCTTAAGTGCACTGCGACAATTGGGAATGGATACTGGTTCACTACGAAAACGGTGAGCCAAGCAAATATTCAAGCCCAGCCGTCCTCCCCTGGACACAATCGACTTCTTTCTTCAGCTGGTAATACCCTTGTCTTTTCTCCTACTTGTCTCCTCTCGAACCATGTGTGATCTTTATGGTTTAGATTGTGTGTCATGGTGTTACGCTCCTAGGATTCCTGATGTCATACTTGCTTTTTTTTAAGTTACACTTCTCTTGCTGCATTTTCAAATTAATGATTGCCTTGGCCCAGTGTACAGCGATCCTTGCAAAATTCAATAATTATATTTGGGCAAGGATACACAAATATATTGGCACAAAAGCAAGAATGTATTCAGCTTTTTGTGTGACACGCATTTTTTAAAAGAGGATCCTTATATTGCCAATATTTTTTTCTGCTTTATTTGCAGGAGCAGGAATGAGTAAAGCTGGGGAGGCTGTGTGGTCACAGTTTGCGCTAGTTGTCACGCTTCGATTGATTTTCTCACATAATCCCATTGTCTGAGTTACAAAGTGCCAACTTGGAGCACGAAAATGAGGCATAAACCCTCAAACCAATGAATTTAACGTTTCGGAGGCTTTTGTTGGAAATGAGGGTATTACGTGGCAAAACTACTTATGTATTTATCCGATAGAGTGACCGAGATTCTTTTAAAAGAATAGCGAGCTCATTACAGCCGAAAGTATCAAGCACATAATCTCAAAGGACGGCGGATCGTCGCAAATTATTTACGTAACACAATTTCCCAGACGAAACCTTAAGGTATGATTAAATTAGATCGTTTCCAACAGCACACTTTGAGAATCGTATGGAATGAGCGATTCTTTAAAGGAAATGGTAAATTAGTGCTAATTAAAATTAAGTCTATTATGAGAAATATATTCCATGTTTGTCAATCTAAATCTGTAATTAGTTTAATGCTTTAATTCACCTTTAATGGTACACTTAATTATGCAATGCTACTAGATCAAGTGTTTAATCCATAAAACTTTTAATGGGAGTAATTTATTAGAGTCCAAATAAATGATAGATTAAATATATTGCAAATACTTTACTAATTTACATTCACATTTAAGATTTCCCTACTTGTATGGCTCTAGTATTTAACTTAATTTTCTGTATGCATTCATTCCCGTGACGAAGCGTACGACACCACCTACAGAAAAAGCATGTAAATCTAGAGGGCCCTTTATCAGATAAAAGATGCTTTCGTGTTGGATGTCGTGTGCACATTCTTGATTTTCATTCGGGAAATTGGTTCAGCTATCAAGAATAAAATGTCCAGGACGACGACAACAACTCCCAACGTCCCTTATTACATTAAGCAAACGGGAAATGAAAACAACATGCGAACGGACAAGAATATTTAGTTGGTTCATCCAAAGCTTCAAAGCGTCGTAAGCGATCCCTAGAGTACGTTTCTTCTAAAGTGCATGCATGCTGCGGAACATGCAAGGAGACTCACATGGACTAATATAAATAGTCTCGTCTTAAACTATCCCAACCAATTTTGTTTACCGCTCAAGTCCATGTAATTTTCTTGTACTCACATTTTATGTTCTCTCATCTACATTGAAATAACATTTGAAGGACTTTCCTTTTGAAGAAACCCTTTGCTTCCTTTTACAGCTCCGAATCATGTGATGTGTTTCATGGAAAAGGATAAAAATTCCCTTTGTCATCATTCCATCAAATCGATCCCACTCGCTCGCTTTCCTTTTCCATGACTCTTTTATTCAGCGTGTACTATCATCGCCTTTCGCATTAACTTGTTGTTTTACATTCTCATACACGCATAAAGAAGCTAACATGCCGTGATCACGTAAACAAGAAGGATTTTTGACAGAGAGAAATACTTTGATAAAAAGGCTGTAAAAGCATCAACACTTTTTTTAGGCCGAGTGATCTCATAACAGCTTTATAAATGCTGATACATGTTCCAGATACGAACCAAAAAAGTATTATGCTTTAAGCAAACACTTTTTTCTATTCACACTTTCAATAATATGCAAATTCTTCCTAGTCTACAGAGTCTACAGAGTTTCCCCAGTTACAGACATGGATTTGCCTGGAAACACTGGAGGATTCTATTTTATCAAAAGGCACGAAGAGCTATAGAGCGTAAAGGAAAAGTTCAGGGAGTATTTAGGCTACTGCTGATACAAAATCTAATATCAATGAATATGTAACTTCGTCACATAAAGCAACAAGGTAATATTACTCGACAATAAAGAAACTAAAAATGGAATACTGGCCAGAGTTTTTTTCTGCAGCAATAAAGGAACCGGATTTCACACCAAACTTTGTTGCAGCGAAACTTTTTTCTACTCATTGAATTCCCTTTTCCGTGCTTTTGTTTCGCATGAAAAATGATTTCATTTTAAATGCTGAAAACTTTTCCACTGTAATCATTCTCCTTCATTATTTGTTTGATATATCCTCTTCCAACAAGGAAGAATCACAGTTTAGAAAATATAAAGTGTTAAGAAGACAGAATCTGTTGCTGCGAAAAAAAAACTTTATTTTGAAAGGGAGCATAGTAAGTCTGTAAGATTGTTCTGTTGCTAATGGTACCGTACTGGATGAATAAATATGGGGGAGGTATACCTATGTACATACATATTATTTTGGCTTGTTGGTCTTTCTTATTTTCTTTTGCAAACATTCAACAATATTTTATTATCGTGTTAAAATGAGAAAACCTTATGAAAATAGGTGCTTGAGCCAGCGCACCTCTTGAAAGGCACAAACAACTAAGCTCTGCAACGTCTTGTCGACAGGAAAAGAAAATCTAGCTTATTTGAAGAAGTGTAAAAGCCTAAAATATTATACAAACTAACAAGTCTTACATTATAAAAAGGCAATAAAGAAAAAGCGTGTTTTGCTTGTCTCACACAACGACTAGTATTGAAACAGGTTGGCCTAGATTTTAACTCTGAAGCCTAGGATGAAGGGAAAATGTTATTCATCTTAGTTCTCTCGTTGGTTCCTTTGGAAATGACAGTAGTATTTTAGAGAAGTTGAAAAGTAATAGTTGTAATAGGAACAGTACGGACGATTCAAGTCTTCAACCTTTTTATGCTAAAGTTTGCAAAAACCTAGAAAAAGCCCTGCAAAAATGAAGTGAAAGCTGAGGAGAATAAACGGGAACCGTTTCAACATCAACTTGGGAGTACAAAAATAACCATGTTTTGTTACTGCCTTGGCCGACTCAACATTATGTATTTATGTAACAATTCGTTATTCCGTGTGTACACTTGTTTCCAGTTGTCTTTTCAAAAATCTCTCCTCCTCTTTGCTTCCCGTTTAGCCTCTGAATTAGAAGTGTAACTTTCTACATTGCTTATTTTTGGTGGAGACAATACCAGGTAAACAAACAAAAGCTTAAAGG
>JAANSQ010003175.1:0-10511 GCA_036850885.1 Lepidocyrtinus dapeste
TCTGTAAAGATAATTTTGATATGTGAAGTTTGACTTTTGAAGAGGATAAAAAATTACAAAAACATGTTTTTAGTTAATACCTGCTAGTTCCAACACCGCGGAACCATCCTGATTTCCCTCTTTCACTGCTTTGCAAATATATCTACGGAAGTCCGAAATGGTCTTTTTTGTCAGATTTCCCTCTTTTCGAGCTCGGTTGATACTTAATGTGATAGAACTCTGTCCACTTTTATCACCATAGGTGATTTTACAGTGCTCTTTAGGCTTCTTCACTTTATCTTCTAACTCTACGTCATGTCCTATGCATACATCCGCCATATTTTCTTCTTGCTTATCGTCTTTTATTCTTACCCTATAAATAAACAGATTAACCTAGGTTAAACATCCCGCTTATGTTAAAATATTAAACTAAATTTGTTTTCACTCACCAGGTCATTTGCGCATTCGGCACAGGCGCGATACATTGAAGGGATATCCCTTTCTCTCTCTCTACGAAGCTTCTATAGATACTCGCGCCATTCGCATCTATCCCCAGTTTTGAATCTGCTATTGTTACGTTTATTGCTGGAAACAAAAACAAAACATTGCATTACCAATATTATCATCCATACAGAAACCAAAACATTTAAGCTGGTTTCTACGTTACCTTTATAAAGCAGATCTATACATAGTGCAACCATGCGTAATGATAATTACATTTTTTTAGAGGAACACTAAACGAAAGGCTAAAATCGTAAAGTTTTTTAAAACAGCCCAGGAAAATACATCATTTTTAGATGCAGTTAAGAATTTAATTGTTTCAGGATGTCACTATGCCCAATGCGACTTTTAAAAGCATTAGGCACATTCAAGCTTCCGGATTGTAAATAAATAGTGTCTTAATGCTTCTTTCTTTTTTAAAGATTTTATTTTAGTAACCTTAACTCCAGTTATGATATTCACAAATTACGAATACGTGCTTGAGGCTAAATTTCACATGGTATAGTTATCCGCAATACTACAAAAATAATTCATGCACAGATTTGGCTTATTTAATGCAAATTACATGCAAAATGTTACCTTCAGCACAGAATGCAAAACGAATTATTATTTTGATGCATCTCACATGAAAAATACATACGGTTCGGCGCTCACAAAGAGTAAATGCTAGTAATTCTGTCTGGCCAAGTGGAAAACTCGGTACCTAAGCTTAAATGGAGATAAGAATTTATCATGGGAATGCATCATACTTCCTTTTCTCTTTTCCATCTCTCTCTCTCCGTCACGAACTTTAGCGTTCCCAAAAGTTTCGAGAACCAGCTCAAGTGACATATTACAGCGTGATGGAAATGGAAATTAAATTTGAGCAGAAATAGCCATTAAGTAATTTAATATGGTTTCCTTTCTCCACGCATAGATTGTTTCATGAACCTTAAGAGGATTTCTAAGTTATGGACAATTAAAGGGCAAAGGGGACTCCCAATTCTCTATTGGCTTAGGAAAACATGGAATAAACCCCAAGAACATTGTTTCCTTCTCATTTCTCTAAATAATAAACGAAGCTGTGCAAAATAATCCTTAAATATTTAAACGTTATACGAACTGATATTAAATAAGGAAGATGTACGTAGGTGATGGAAAAAACAAAACATTGAGATTCTAGTCATGATCCTAGGATTATTACTTATTTACTTAGATGTGAAACAGGTGAGTGAGTAGTGTAACAAGTGTTGTTGAGCGAAACAAAAGCGTCAAATTTTATAGCTTGATTAAGATAATATTTTCCTAGTCAGAATACCACACTTTGGTTTATATTACTCTACTTAAAATACAGGTACATTTCCTATTAGCTCATACAAACAAAGAGATTAGAGGGTGCCCAAGGTTACATAATTCTGTGCAAAGTACTTACAATGAAAAAAAAAAACAAAGTTGAAAAAACTTTCTCAGAATAAACATTAACCTTGAATACCCCTAATATAACAATTCAACCTGTTAATTTTCAACAACCGCAAAATATTTCTCAGAATAAAAAGGGATTAATACTTAAAAATTTGAACCGAGCAACAAAGTAAACGTCGAAAGGGAGGTCTGCTTTTTTTAGAGTTTTACTTTGACTAACCAATATTAATAGAGACCGTGACCCCAATATTAGCTCCAGGAGTACCACTCATACACTGACTCGTGCATTTCCATTCTCCGCTGTGAAACTTTTGGGAAGCGTTGTTCACCCTGAGTTCAGTATATAAAGTATTATCCATCTCTTCGGTGCTCTCAATCTCAATGTCCCACTCATCTTGTTGTTGAGGAGTAACTTCCCTCCCATTCAGATTCCACTTGATGGAATGATACACACTGAGCGAACAGTTGAGCTTAAATGAAGCCTGCTCTCTAACTGTGACGCGAGTTTGAACCCCTTCGTAAGATGAAGACATATTGCTCCCGTACTCCAGACCCTCACCATTTGAAAGCAGGGAGAATGTTGGAGTGCAACCTAACCGTGCAGACCCAATTAAAAAAAATCCCAATTTCTAATCAAAGGATAACAAAAAACTTTTTTATTTTTTTAGAATGCTAATAATTCTCAAGAGGACAAAACTCAAACACGACGCGACACGACGCTGCTGATACTATCTTAAAACAGTGCTGGAAGCTAAAAATTTTTGTAGCATTATCAACCAGTTGGGTTAAAGGAAATTAAAAAGGCGATAGTATAATTAAACTGCTTGCATGAAACCAATATCGTCGTGGATGAACGGAAATGTGCTTTCATTTCAAAGGATACTTATTGAAGTAATTCCTCATTTTTTACACATTTCAGTTGACCCACGACAATATAAAAATAAATGCCCAACAACAGGACACAGACTCTACCTACATTTTTTGTTTAGACCAAAAAAGACGTTTTTGTTTCATGGGGAAAACTCATTATAAGTTTCCCTTTAACAACTTGTTATATAAATTAGTAGTTTTAGTATAAAACTCTAACACTTTCATTGCAACATGAAAAACGGAAGAAAGTTTTTTTGCACGCTATCTACCCTACAAAAGAATAAATATTTTCAGTGTGTTTTGTATTGTTCTGTTATACTCGTGTGTAATACAAGACTGCAAAATGTTTCTGTAGCACACGCGAAGTAGTAGAGTATTAATGGAATGATGAGTATAAAGTGAGGAAACTTGAAAAAACATAGATAACGTCGGCATACACAATAGGTGCTTTCACACAAATGGTGAAAGTTGAAATTTCAGCTCCATTCCAACGTATGTAGCAGACCGTACAGTTAAGAAATGAAAATGGGAGAAAGGTAAATGTTTATTCTTTTGGGAGGAACATAATGATAGAAAAAATAAGCCTGAGCTTTTTACTACTCTTCACAATTCCTTTTTAAGAGTGTAAAATTGCCCTGAAATTGCAACCCGTTGGTTAGTCTTGGGATAAGTGAAATTAGAACAGAAGTCAATGCGTAACTAGAACCACCCTCTTATGGGCTTGTTTGCCTCTCTCTCTGGAGAAATATTTTATGGCATAATTTTAAACACCTTAGATGTGGTACTTATCTATACACTTCAAAAGCCTAAATTTTTTTCTCAAATGGGCAAACCCAAGTGTAAGCTAATTATAGCCTATGTCTCATAATCAAAAATGTACAATTTACAAAGGTTCTATTTGTGTTAGGTCTTTTATAACACTCGCAAATAAACATTATTACCAACATTTTGTGAGCAAGTTGGTGAAACTACAGACGTAATCTTGCCCAACGAAACAAATTGATGTTTTACTTAGACTGTATTATAAATTGTACGGACAATTGCCCTCGTTTAGCAGTAATAGTACCAGTGAGTACGATTATAGTCCATGGGGCATTTTCAGGTTGAATAGACGATATGACCAAATACTATTTTTTATAGAGATTACCAGCGTGTATCCGTCATTTGTCGGAAGTCAAAGTGGAAACGACTCTAGGTAAATATTTCAAAAAGCATTTGGAGCTTAGGTTGAGTAAGTGCATTGTTAGTGGATTTTCATGTAACGTCTAAGTAAATGGATTAGGGTGAGCCTACATCCTGAATTGTAAATCATCTTGCCACTAGATCGGCGCGTCATTGACGCGTACTGTAATCTAATTAGAAAGTCTTGTAAACATTGAGTAAATTATCAATAAACAGTGAAGCGGCAAGTTTATTTTTCTTTCTGCCAGACTCTCTCTCTGAAAGGAAAAGGACAACATGGTTCTTTTGGTTGCAAAAACAAAAAAAAGTTCAACTAGATCGTTCCCCAGAAGGAGTAGAAATGTTAATGGATTTTGGTTCGGCTAATCCTACAAAAAAGGTGTACAATTTATAGACTTGTTCAATTCACTTGCTTTTTTTCGAGTGAAACGGTTCAGTAAAAATACTAAAAAATGAAAAAAGGCTAAAGATGAATATAATGCTCTAGTGAAAATCGTAGTAGTAGAGCAAGGTATGCTTTGGCTCGAGAGTGGGAAAAGTTTTATCGTCTAAAGTTTAGTATAGTGCTAGCCGATGAAAAGCGAACGCACAGTACGGAAAAGTAAGAATAATTTAGGCCACACACGATGAGCGATCGATACGTAGCTACCGGATGGCAAAATCAGCCCCAGTTTATGTTACATGTAGTGTCTCTCTCTCTCTCTGCACAAGTTCTAAAGGAAAACTAGGCTCGCGGTCTTCTTTCTTGAAGAAAATGCATGAAGCGTGCATTATGTAATAATATGAAGGGACATAATTGAATAGACAAATTAGCTTGGTTACAATTTGACCAGCACTCAACGTGACAATAGCTTTTAAAAGGATTATTATCCGTAGGAAATTACTTAATAGGCTGAAATCGTCTCTGGGTTTTGTCATTCATGGTATTCTAGAGAGAGTCTATGAAATTGGGGTGAGTTGTGATCGACCTGTAACTCAATACGAGACTGAATATTTTTTCGTAGTATAAACCTATTTATTTGGTGTACTGTGACCTTCATATCCCCATAGAGAATCCAATTGGGAAGTTAGACATTATAGGACTAACTGAATACGTAAAAGTGTTAGGACATCCTATAATCCTCTTGGTAGCCACATACACACCCAAAGCTTTTCTCCAAAGTACACTTCCGAACACACAAAGAAATTACCTAATCTCCAAGTAAATGATTAACGTCCGAAAGAAATGAATCTTGATAAGGTCAATCTTAATAGGTTTTGAGAAAGTAATACCAAAACCCAGATTCCTAGAGTACACATACAGAACCCATGTCTAGAGAATAATTCATACCAAGTGAGTACCTAAGAGACATGGCGTGCCTTACCACAACAGAGAGAAAAGAGTGAGCAAAAAGTGAAAGTGCATACCATAAAAGAACATTAATGAAACTCGCGACATTTGAGTTTTTATAGGGAATACGAGACATACATTTTTCATCAAGATCAAAAAACCATATTTTTCCTTTCTTTCTGGCATTTTCCTCTTGTTCTGTATACTTCTCCAAACAAAGTCTCAAGTGAAAGAACACTTTTAGAATGGATATAGAAATTATTGCCAAAAACTGTAAAAGAAGAATGGCTTGAACCGTAACACCGCAAGTAAGACTATGAGGAGTCAGCTGCATGCAATTTATACGTGTAGATGAATCATTTTCGCTATTCATGGTCCAATCTATTTTTAACCTAAGCTAAGTTTTGATGGATAAAGTCGAGACGCGTATGAAACTTTAATTTGACCAAATTAAAAAAAGAAAAAAATTTAAGACAAAACACAGTTTAGATGTTTGGATAAGCCTAGCTTTTATTCGAGGGAGATGTTAAATATTGCTTAAAAATATGAAATCATGCAGCCTAACACACTTTAGACGTATTTTCCCCAGTAAAAGTCTATTAAATATCCCTCCATCCATAATATCACGGTAGACATGACACTGTCCAAACATTTTCTAGGTTTGTAGCTCTGCGGCAGTCTTCAAAGTCTTCAAAGTAGTCATTATCCTTAGGTAAAGTAAGTTAATGCATGGATGACAAACAGCCGTGGCCATGTCATGTAAGACCGCGCACAAGGCACAGAACCACAAAAAGATAAAGAAGGTAACAAGGTTATTTCCCTACTGTGCTATAAATAGTTGATTTGATGTGCCCATACCGCATGCATGTCATCATGTAACTTGCATAAAAAATACGTTGCAAAACCCTCCATACAAAATCCCACCAAGCAACAAATCATTTACATCTTTCCGTACTAACGTAATTATGTCACCTGAATATGATAAAAGAGCCAAAAGAGGCTTATACAAGCGTAATAGTATTTATGTCACATAAAAAATATTTTGATAGAATATAAACCAGAGTTAAATTAATTCATTAGTGTTAGAGCCAAGCACTTTCTTGTAACTGTACACGCAATCCTTGAACAGAGAAAATGATGTAATACTGATAAACAACATACGACACGAACACGTGTCCGCGTTCTACTCGCAAATCATCTTAGATATAATCAGCAGAAACCGCAAAGCTTCTGATTTATTCTGAAATGTATAAAGTGACCTGGTATTTTTCCTTTGAGAAACTTTCTACGCCTCTTACGTTACAACATGCATAGTTCATGCGATCACTTTTGCAACCCAACCGTAATACTTGAATTTAATGTGGCTAAACTCATGATAAACTATTAAAAAGGAAATTAGAGCGAAATGGAGCTAAATTGCACTAATTTCTACTCTTCTAAAGAAAATTGTTGGTGAAAGCATTAGTCTTGTACGGTCATTATGGTGTATGGTCTCTTTGTAGCGAATATAAAAGGAAACTATAGGCTCAAACTACGTTTTTTAGACAAGACATTTTCTACTGACAAATGTAAGAACCTTTCAAAAAGAATTTGAGAAGGGAATATGAATAATTTTTACTTACGATTTGCAGAAGCACTTGGTGACAATATAAGGATGACGAGAGCCAACGAGAGGAGAATAAAAGTATAAAAGTTGCTTTCCATGGACGTGCCCATCCTCGTCCTCGACCTGCTGCCCCTTGAGGTTGAGCCAGGCAGGAAAGTAGAGGCAGTGATGGAGGAAATTGTAGGAGAAAGTAAACACAGAGTCCTTTCACCGAAAATGTCCATTTTTTTCGTTTTAGGTGGAAACCAGACGACTCCCTGGTTTTTTACTTATTGCGCCAACTTGAACGAAAAATACACTGGGAAGAGGAGAAGAAAAAAATTGATGAGGTTGGTGATTTCTGCGTGGGAGAGGGTAATTAACATGTCATCGAGGAATAGTCTAATGGACGCATTTTTCTACACAGGATAAAGTCAGCTATACAATATCCTTCAAAATTTATTATTAATGAAACAAAAAAGAATATTTTCTAATTATATAAGATTTGGTTGGGGTTTAAAAGAAATCAATAAACTGGTTCCATTTTAAAACTCAAACGTACTAATTTCATAATAATAGAGTTTATAGATTCTGATTGATTATAGTCATTACCACTTCGTACCTATCATGTAAGCCTACTGTCTAAATATCCTTGATTGATAATTGATTTTTGAGGTCATAAAAGTTTAAAATTAGAAAAGGTTGAAATTCGAAGGTAAAAATGAAAACTAAAATTTTTTTGCATGCTAAAAAAACGTCGTGGCTTTCACTTTACATGCATACTAAACGCTGCACATTTTAATCGATTAATGGCTCACCGTAGGTCGTAGCTTTACGTTGAAGACGACTGATTTTAATAAATAGGTTGTTTGTACTCCCCTTTTCTCTCAATCCTTCACCGGATCAAGACCTTCTTAAGAGGAAATTGCTACCGGCCATGAACTCATGTCTTAATTAAAGTTGTTTCAGTAGACGCCACAGCATTTTCCCGTAATAACAAAAGAGTTTCATTTCTCACCGAAAAACCTAGTCACGGCGACTCCATAGTCAAGTGCAGCAATAGGGAAAAGTAGGGAAATAATTTAGGGTCTTAGGGTAATTAACGCACTGAGCACACTTTCTCTTTAGGTATGTAATTTCCAAATTTTCAAAATTCCCCCACACTCAATTTGGATAAGGTTGATCACTCACTGTAAATAAGAATTAGATAAGTCATAATTTTATCCTAGGATTCTTAGACGAAGAACGTATATTCGAAGAAAGAGATGGACACGCAGAATATTTCGATGAATTTCGTAGGCAGAAGCTAAGGAGAAAATTTGTTGTCTTTTAGTAGACGGAATATGAGACTGAAACAATTCTCGGGTTAGATTTGCAGACTAAAGAAAACAAGTTGCTGAAGAGCGTAAGGAAGACACAGCAAGTTAATTGTTAGACGGGAGAGCATTCGCGTAGTTAAAACAATATACACCGTAATTAGTCGAGGTCATCATTTAACGAAAAAATTTAGATGGGTGTAGACACAAGTAACTTCGTCAGAGAGAGAGAGAGAGAGGAACACTTGGTGAAACTTAATTGTGTTAAGTGTACTTAATTGGCAACTTTTTCCTGAAGTGAAAGCGTTGAGGGTAACAGAAAATCGTGTATTAATTTTAAGGTTACATGCATCCAACTCATCAGCCCAAAGTAGCACGCACACTCACTTCACTCACATTCAAAAAGTATTGCAGTATGTGTCTACAACAGTTAACCGTTTATTTGTAAGGCCGTACGGTACCAGCTGAACTTTCAGCCTAGGTTTAGTATAGTTAGTGGAAATTTTAGCATCCTAGAGTGACAGCAAGGATCACCGGAAGCAGTAGATCACCATCCTGCCGGACTCCATCGCTTTAATACCACTACAAAGTGGAAGTTCTTCCCCTTTCCGAGTTACTTTGGAGTTTAATGTTATCACAAGTGTAGGGAGAGGATGTACTCTTAATTACTGAACAAATAAGGGTACACATCAATCAAAACACGTCCTCAATACACCTATTTGTTTAGGGATACACGACCAAATGCTAAGACTCTACAAAACGCATGGAATGTATCGTCGTTGTTGTAGCACCCAGAGGAAAGGACGCTGAAGGCGGTGGGATTGAGGTGTAAAATGTAGTGATTTCCATAACAACTTTGTAATGTACCCGCACTTTATGAAAAATGTATTAAAGTTTAATGATTTGAGACCACCAATCCACCCAAAAATGCGGAGTAAACAGACCTATCTTCTTTTAGACATTTTTCATGATTTTTTTGTAGCCGAAACTTCTTCAAAACTGATAATTTATTTAAGGATTTTTTTTGGATGGTGGTGGTCTAATCACCAAAATTAGTTTAATCCCTTGAGATTAATTTTTCAACCTTTAGGGAATCTTTTGTTGAACGGCTTGATTATACACTTTCTCCTTTACAATTGCAACCTTCCAATTCAACTACTACACTTTCTCTCCTGAGGGTGACATAATTCCTCCAATTTATAAATATTCACCATACACCACAAATTCACTCATTATAGGGATCTCAAACACCACAAAATATTTTTCTTCTACCAATCCCCCAGAACTGAAGGACGGGTTTAAATTCTTATCAAGCTTGTTCAATCCCCTCCAGAACCTAGCTGAGGCTCATTGCTTAAATTTACTTTCGCTGGGGTATATTTTTTTGCTAGTTTTCTTCTCATTGATGACAGGGAGCATTAAAGGAGAAGTAAAATGTAATGATAATTTCAAGAGCAATTTGTCCACATCGAATGGATAAAAACCACACCTGACACTGTAGAGGTTTTTTCCCAACACTTCCTATATAATTTCCTACTATTTCTCCAGAGCTTCTTTATTTAAATGGATAGAGAAAAAAAAAGATTTTCTATATAATGGATGCTGAGTGCCACTGGTGGTGTGTTTCTTCACAAGAAGCTGGAGTAGTAAAGTTTATCTTACTACTAGTAGGGATTGTACCAGTAAGTATTATTTTATAAAAAAAGAGGAGGACGAAGACGACTTACTTCACTTGGTTCAGTTCAAAGAGCCCTTATCATATTTTCCTACTATTCCGTAAAAGTAAAAGGAAGCAATGGACAAAAAGAGATAGTAAATTTTCTACTCGAGAATCAAACGGATGTGTGGTGGTGGTACAATATAATATACATAATGCGATATATTAGTTGAATGGTAAAGAGCGAAACCAAAAATTTTCTGCACACAAATACACTCCCTTTCCCCGATATGGAGGTGTTGGATGTTGGATATGTATGGTGGAACTATGGGAACGTTATTCTCCGAATGGGAAAGCGCCACTAGAATAGATTTTGTTCTTAGGTAGTTCTCCAACGTATATTTTTTTGCAGAGTGTAAACGAGTAGAATACAGCTAGGAAATTCTATAGTTTAAAACGAGATGTAGGAGAGTAAAGAGACTTTATGCTATTTTCATCAGGCTCACCGCACATACACTGGTAGTATATACGGGTGCGGGAGAGAGAGAGAGAGAGAGAGTTGGGCTGAAGAAGGAAGAGAAAAAACTGACGACGGACCGACTCAAATGACGAGCAACCCGAGGACGGGAGAACTAGGAAAAACAGCAGGAACATGAGTAAAGTAAAGTGAGAGGAGAGCAACCGACGGAC
>JAANSQ010003176.1:0-10509 GCA_036850885.1 Lepidocyrtinus dapeste
TAAAATATTTTTGCAACGAGGAGAAAAATTAATTCTCGTTTGAGGTAAGCTGATTCACTCTTTGAGCTCCCCTTTATGATAATTATTGTCCTCTAAACTCCGACAATGGTACTTTGGATAGAATCACTAACCAAACCACCAACTCAACTAAGAAAGTTTAACCAATGCGGCGCCAAAAAGACGTAAAGCTGCATAGTTTTATAGTTTACGGCATGATAAAAATACTTTTATGATCTTCAGCTCAAGAAAATAATTACAAGGGAAAACTAAAATGCCAAAGGAGATTTGCAGCTTTGTCAAAGGAAATAATAACGAAAAAAGGAAATCTCATAAATGCCTCATATGCATTGGTTACAACTGCGGATGCAGGATGTGGATGATGGGTTCTTTGAATTTTTTATGATGATGCAAAAACTCTCCTCAACGAATAAATCGTAAAATACAGACGAACAAGGAGGAGGTTGGATGGTCACATTTAAATCTTCAAAAACTCATCTCATCCAAAAATATTTATGAATTTATGACTTGTCCTCCTTCAAAAAAAATTATTCTGAACCTCCCAACAACTGCCTATCTAAACATTTCTGTCATATTCTCTTCAACCCTTTTTTTTAGCAAGAACCCTCAAGAAGTTTTTATTTTAAAATGTAAATTGCAAACTAAGGAGGGTTGAAAAAGAACGTTTTTTTTCTTAGGTGCCACCTATTATTTCACCTTTCTAAAAGAAGGAGAGAGGCAAGCCTGGGAAGATGTTAAAACTGTTAGCAAAGTCTATAGCTGCTACAGCTTGGTCATGTCCTCATCTGTATTGCGAATTCCTCATATAAACTCGAGTAATTTTTTTCTAGTAGAGTTTGAGTCTATCATCATTCTCACTTCTCACCACCTCGGTGGTGCACCATCATAACGTACTTAGAGAAAAAGTGCAGTTAAGTCAGTGCTAAGCAAGGAGTTAATGAGTAAGCGGTGATTAAGTCACATTTTATTACACACTTCTTTTTCTCCTTGGTTTTGGAGTGGAGTTGGAGTGCAGCTTGCACTATACCAGTAGCAGAGCAGAATGAGCAAGCAAAAGCGAAATTCAGCGTATTTATAAAGTCTACATAGGATATGCATGCTTCTTATATGAAAGTGAAAGATGCTTTCCTCATTATGCTTACTTTACTCGAGGATAATGTTCATCTCTGTACACGGACGATGTGTAAGGCTAAGGCTAAGGCACATATAGTTGAGTTTGAGTTGAATGGGAGACCAAATTCATACATTAAATACATTTGATTATATGGGAGGATATAGTAAATATTTTTCGGTTAAAAAAATGGTGAGAAAATGCAATGGTATTAGCGTTAGAGTGTGGTGGGTGGGTTCTACCTACCTTCACGTACAATTCCATTCGTATTGTGATATTGTATTGTGTGCGGAATAAGGCCCGTGATATTTTCACCGTCATCAAACTCATCATCATCATCACCATCTTGATATTCTTGATAGTTTCTCTAGTTTCGTTGATGATGACTCGTTCTTCGTAGTGTCCATCCGTCCGTATTCCGTATATTCTCCTTTAGTATTAACTCGAGCGTTTTTTTTTTGGCATTTACGGATTTTTATGTTAAAAAATAAAGACAGCAGCAGCAGAGGAGGCCGATCCGATCATATAAAAAAAATTATTGGATTCGCAATGTATAGAATTGGCTATACATAATATTGTTTTTATATTTTTTATCTCGACCATCCACAAAATCATCATCTCTGCTTCACTTTAAGCTGACGACGACGAGGAGGTAGAGGTAGGTGTCGTTTCATTAAATTTCTATCTGCTTATACAGAGAAATATACAGAGAGGCTTATAGACAAGTTCGACCAAAAACGATCCAGTCATCCGGGTGTCAAAAAATAAATTTTTTTCTCCTCCCCTGTCAGTATTAAAAAGTTTACCAAATTTTGCAGCGATATTGTTTCCTAAATTTATAGTTTTTTTCGACATAGTTTATATTCTTATTTTGATTGGAGGTTAGGTTTTTATTTATTTAAATTGAGAAAGCTGTCGTTGGGCAAGGCAGGGCAGCTGGTTCATTTTGATTTGAACTATCGGTCAGTGTTGCCTCAGCATATATCACTGAAAGAAAGTTACTTTCTGTCGGAGTTATACGGTGTGATTGGTGGAGACAGCACCTCCCTACGATATCGGCAAGTCTCGAGATTTGTGGGAAAATAAGGTGGTCAGCTGGTGACAAACTCGGAGACAGGAGTCCACCCAGTTAGGTGAAGAAATCCTCCCACTTTTCCCCAACACATTTAGACAGGGTTAGAGTTTTTACCTTATGGCATTCTATTTATTTGAAAGTGACCTTTTAATTTAATTTTGTAAATGTACAGTTTCTTTTAGTTGAGGGAGTCGGCACTCAAGCAGATAGTTTGTGATACCAAGTGTTTTCGGTGGGAACATCTACAGTGACATTCTTTGGATACTGGTGATTCAAGAAAAGAATCAAGATGACGTCCAACATCATTCCTATCCGCTTTCAGGAGCATTTACAGGTAAACAATACGAAAAATCACATTTTCATTTGACATATGGTAAATACAAGTGAGATGGGTGGGTGGGTGCTTAGTTGGCTACAGGGATACTCCCACTTTGGCAACTATACATTCAACACAGTTGTTTATTGTTATGTAAACAAACAAGAATTTTTGGGAAATACTGTATAGTTATTCTGAGAATTTTGAATTTTCCTTTTGGCATTTTCTAGCTCACTAGCATAGGCATCAACCAAGCCAACATCAGCTTCAACAACTTGACAATGGAGTCGGACAAGTTTATTTGTGTGCGGGAGAAAGTGGGAGAATCCGCTCAAATAGTTATAATCGACATGACCGACCCCAACAGCCCAATTAGACGACCAATAACTGCTGACTCTGCCATTATGAATCCTGCTAGTAAAGTTATAGCACTTAAAGCGGCAAAGACTTTGCAAATTTTTAACATCGAGATGAAAAGTAAAATGAAGTCACATTCGTTGACGGAGGAGGTGATTTTCTGGAAGTGGATTTCCCTCAATACAATCGGTTTGGTTACGGATAGCGCAGTGTATCACTGGAGCATGGAGGGGGACTCTACTCCTCAAAAAATGTTTGATAGACATTCCAGCCTTGCAGGCACACAAATTATTAACTACAGGACAGATCCTAAGCAGAATTGGCTTTTGCTTGTTGCAATTTCAGCTCAGGTAGGTGGATAAATAATTTTTAATTTTGCTAAATTTTTTTATTAACAATTGACTTTTCTTACTTAGCAAAATCGAGTGGTAGGTGCGATGCAACTTTATTCCGTTGAACGGAAGGTAAGCCAACCTATTGAAGGACATGCAGGTACGTTTGCCCAGATAAAGCTAGAAGGCAACCCGGAAGCATCTAATCTTCTCTGCTTTGCTGTCCGCAACATGCAAGGAGGAAAGGTAAATGAAGGCAAACTATTTCTATCCATATCAAGTCAAAATAATTCAATTATTTCAAACTTGGTGCTTATCAGCTAAAGTTAATGTTTTGCTGTAGTTGCATATAGTGGAAGTGGGAGGTGTTCCTACTGGTAATCAGGCGTTCCCCAAGAAAGGAATGGACGTGTTCTTCCCACCAGAAGCTCAAACTGATTTTCCCGTGGCCATGCAGGCCAGTAACAAGTACGACATTATATATCTGATTACTAAGTACGGGTACATACACCTCTACGACCTGGAGAGTGGGCAGTGTATATACATGAATCGTATAAGCTCGGACACGATATTCGTGACAGCACCTCATGAAACTACAGGTGGCATAATTGGCGTAAATAGGAAGGGCCAGGTGAATTTCATAACATTTTTTACATTTAATGTCATTTTAATGATTAGTTTACCTTTTAAACTATTGATTTGTTTCTTTGCTGTAGGTTTTATCTGTTACGATTGACGAAGAAACTATAGTTTCCTACATCGTAAATAGTTTGTCCAACCAAGATTTGGCTTTGCGAGTGGCCTTCCGTAACAATTTGACTGGCGCGGAGGATTTGTTTATTCGCAAGTTCAATTCGTTGTTCCAGAACGCGCAGTATACGGATGCTGCCAAGGTGGCGGCCCAGGCTCCAAAAGGCATCTTGAGAACACCGCAGACAATCCAGAGGTTTCAACAAGTTGCTACTCAGCCGGGACAGACTTCTCCATTGCTTCAATATTTCGGCATTCTTCTTGATAGGGTATCATTTTAATCATGATATGATTATTCACTTTAAACTAATCTTGAAATGAGGTGGTAATATGAAAATCTATGTTTGTTTGCGTGTAGGGTCAACTGAACAAGTACGAATCCTTGGAATTATCACGTCCTGTGTTACAACAAGGGAAGAAGCAATTGATGGAGAAGTGGCTCAAAGAAGACAAGCTGGAGTGCTCAGAAGAGCTTGGAGACTTGGTCAAACAGGTCGACCCAACCCTCGCTCTGTCTGTTTACTTGAGGGCCAATGTTCCAAACAAGGTAATTATGATTATTAAACAAGTGAACCTCCTTGGATGATAACGTCAGAATTGGAAATAATCTTTAATTTTGGATTTCCATCTAGGTAATCCAATGCTTTGCGGAGACGGGCCAATTTAACAAGATAGTGTTGTACGCCAAGAAGGTAGGCTACACCCCAGACTACATCTTCTTGTTAAGACAGTTGATGCGAGTGAATCCCGATCAAGGAGTGGGCTTTGCTCAGATGTTAGTACAGGATGATGAGCCCCTCGCTGATATAAATCAGGTACAAAATTAATTTAGTTTGGCAATTTTTAAGCCATACGAGTTTCTGCGTTGTTTTGCTAAAGAAAGTTTAACGTTTTATTAGATTGTGGATGTTTTCATGGAACAAAACATGGTACAACAATGTACGGCCTTCTTGTTAGACGCTTTAAAGAATAATCGACCTTCTGAGGGACCCCTTCAGACTCGCCTTCTTGAAATGAATTTAATAGCTGCCCCACAAGTAAATTCAAAACACTAAATTATATTTGTTTGATTATAAAGGTTTGCTCATTTTTCCATTGATCTGATTTTGAAGGTGGCTGACGCCATTTTAGGCAACCAAATGTTCACCCACTATGACAAGTCGCACATTGCTCAAATGTGTGAGAAGGCTGGCCTACTCCAACGTGCTCTGGAGCACTACACTGGTACGTTACTTCAGATATTTACGCACTTTAATTAAAGTAATTTCAATGATTACAAAAATATCGCTCCTGTACTCAGTCTTTGACTTTGGTCATTGACTTTATTGATGAGAATCCACCAACTATGAGACAATTACAACAACAATTACAAATACAAAAAATCATTAGCTTGAGATTACAAAAGATTTTGCTCTGTCATCCATCACATTTTTTTTGATAATTTTCAGACTTGTATGACATCAAGCGTGCGGTAGTCCACACCCACCTCCTCAACCCAGAATGGTTGGTCCAATACTTTGGCTCCTTGTCCGTTGAAGACTCTGTGGAGTGTCTGAAGGCAATGTTGACTGCAAATATTCGTCAAAATCTAAACATATGTGTACAAATTGCAACTAAATATCATGAGCAGGTGAGATTATGGCTTAATCAAAAATGTAGTTTGTTTTTAAATTCCAATGATTACACAACATTTAGGCTGTTTACACTCTGCAAAATATTTTGTTGATAATTTTTTCGAATCTGAGACTTTTGTTACCAAGTTAATTTATTTATGTGTCAGATTATAAGAATATTATATTAAATAAATGAACTATTTGGGATATTTTAGTTGACAGCCAAGGCGTTGATAGATTTGTTCGAGTCTTTTAAAAGCTACGAGGGACTGTTTTATTTCCTTGGGTCTATTGTAAACTTTAGCCAGGATCCGGAAGTACATTTCAAGTACATCCAAGCAGCATGCAAGACAGGGCAAATAAAGGAGGTGGAGAGAATCTGTAGGGAATCCAACTGTTATAATGCGGAGCGAGTTAAAAACTTCCTGAAGGAGGCTAAGTTAACTGATCAGTTGCCCCTGATAATTGTCTGCGACAGATTTGATTTCGTCCATGACCTTGTTCTCTATCTATATCGTAATAACCTTCAGAAATACATTGAAATCTATGTACAAAAGGTGAGTCTTTGGTGGACTTTGATATTTATGGGTGGATGTGTGACACACTGGGATGAGAGCAAAGCTTCTTTTTGTTGTCAAAGGTCAACCCATCTAGACTTCCAGTAGTCGTTGGTGGACTTCTAGACGTAGATTGCTCAGAGGATGTTATCAAAAGTTTGATCATGGTGGTTCGTGGTCAGTTCTCTACGGACGAGTTGGTCGAAGAAGTAGAAAAGAGGAACCGTTTGAAGTTACTTCTTCCATGGTTGGAGTCTCGGACTCATGAGGGAGTCGTGGAGCCAGCTACACATAATGCACTAGCCAAAATATACATCGACAGCAATAACAATCCCGAGAGATTCTTGAAGTAACCTTTTTGAATGTAACAAAATTATGTGATATGGAGCATATGACTAACATGACCGTTTTTTATCTTAGGGAGAACCAATATTACGACAGTCGCGTTGTTGGTAAATACTGCGAGAAGCGTGACCCTCATCTGGCCTGTGTGGCTTATGAAAGGGGTCACTGCGACAGAGAGCTGATTCATGTGTGCAATGAGAACTCATTGTTCAAGTCGGAGGCCAGGTATTTGGTTCGTCGACGAGATCCTGAACTATGGGCGGAGGTTTTGAATGAAGAGAACCCATACAGGAGACAGCTCATCGACCAAGTTGTTCAAACAGCTTTGTCTGAGACCCAGGATCCAGAAGATATTTCTGTCACTGTCAAGGCTTTCATGACTGCCGATTTGCCAAACGAGTTGATTGAGCTGCTCGAGAAAATTGTGTTAGACAACTCTGTGTTCTCCGACCACCGGAACTTGCAGAATCTACTGATTCTTACCGCGATCAAGGCAGATAGGAGTCGTGTAATGGAGTACATCAACCGGCTGGATAATTACGACGCTCCGGATATTGCCAACATTGCTATTAATAATCAACTGTTCGAGGAGGCATTCGCCATCTTCAAAAAGTTTGACGTTAACACGTCTGCTATTCAGGTGCTCATTGATAATGTAGGGAATCTTGACCGCGCTTACGAGTTTGCAGAAAGATGTAATGAGCCCGCAGTATGGAGTCAATTGGCTAAGGCCCAGTTATTAAAGGGATTGGTTAAGGAAGCCATTGACTCTTACATAAAAGCGGATGATCCCTCTGCTTACGTGGATGTGGTGGAAACTGCGCATAAAACTGGTACGCTATTCATATAGGAAAAAAATTAATTGGGACTGGAGAGACTTGGAAGATCATGGATTGGTTTCCCATTTTATAGAGAGCTGGGAGGATCTGGTGAGATATCTTCAAATGGCTAGGAAGAAAGCAAGAGAATCTTTCATTGAGACAGAGTTGATCTATGCTTATGCGAAAACGGGTAGACTTGCAGATTTGGAGGAATTCATATCGGGTCCAAACCACGCTGACATTCAAAAGGTTTGAAGTTTTAGATCATGTGATTTAAGCGTTTTACTCCAGAGTGGAGTGGAAAACTGACCTTTTTGTTTTTGTTTAGATCGGAGATCGATGTTTCGAGTCTGGAATGTATGAGGCAGCTAAGCTTTTGTATACAAACATTTCCAACTTTGCCAGGCTGTCCATCACCCTTGTTCATCTGAAGGAGTACCAAGGTGCGGTGGACTCTGCGAGAAAGGCAAACAGGTACGATCAAGGTTTTAGGTGACAAGATTAAGATTTATTAGAACAAAATTAAATTGATGATACTGATATCTTCTTTAATTTTGTCCAGCACGAGAACCTGGAAGGAAGTATGTTTCGCTTGCGTTGAATCTGGAGAGTTCCGTCTGGCGCAGATGTGTGGTCTACATATTGTGGTGCATGCTGACGAGTTGGAAGACCTGATTAATCATTACCAGGATAGAGGTTACTTCGAAGAGCTGATCAATCTGTTGGAAGCTGCTCTGGGATTGGAAAGGGCCCACATGGGCATGTTCACAGAGCTTGCCATCTTGTATTCGAAATTTAAGCCTGAGAAGATGAAGGAGCACCTGGAGCTCTTCTGGTCCAGGGTGAACATTCCAAAGGTGTTGAGAGCAGCGGAACAAGCTCATCTATGGGCTGAGCTGGTCTTCCTCTACGACAAATATGAGGAGTATGACAATGCCGTTACTGCCATGATGGCTCATCCCACCGAAGCCTGGAGAGAGTCCCACTTCAAGGATATCATCACCAAAGTCGCTAATATTGAACTGTACTACAAGGCCATACAGTTCTATCTGGACTTTAAGCCCATGCTCCTGAATGACTTGTTGCTTGTCCTTGCTCCCAGGATGGATCACACCAGGGCCGTTAACTTCTTCACCAAGGTTTGTGCATTTTTGTACATTGTCAATTAATAATTAATCAGTCATCAATAAATGCTTCGACTGAATAATCTTATTTTTGTTTTTATAGGTTAATCACCTGAAACTGGTGAAACCATACCTGCGCGCTGTTCAAAGTTTAAATAACAAAGCAATCAATGAAGCCTTGAACAGCTTGTTAATTGAAGAAGAAGACTATCAAGGACTTCGTACTTCCATTGATGCCTTTGACAACTTTGACAATATCGCCTTGGCTCAGAAACTTGAGAAGCATGAGCTAATCGAGTTCCGCCGGATCGCTGCCTATTTATACAAAGGGAATAATAGATGGAAACAGTCTGTCGAACTTTGCAAAAAAGACCGCCTTTACAAGGTAAATGCAAAAATAAAACCATATCAGTATAAATTTTTCCAAAGCTCAGTGATTAGAATTTTATTTAAGGCTGTTTACACTCTGACACACTGATGTACCTATAATATGAGAGCTTGCATCGAGATAGTTAAAAGTAATTTGTAGGAAATTTGATATAGTTTAACGCATTGACATCATTTTATTATTAAGGATGCTATGGAGTACGCAGCGGAATCAAAGAATCCAGACATTGCGGAGGAACTTTTGGTATGGTTCTTGGAGAAAGGAAACCATGACTGTTTTTCTGCTTGTTTATTCCATTGTTACGACCTCCTCCACCCAGACGTTATTCTGGAGTTATCGTGGCGTAACGGCATTATGGACTTTGCCATGCCGTACATGATCCAGGTGCTGCGGGAATACCGCACCAAGGTAAATCCAAAATTGTTTATAAATTTCCTATAAATTTCTGCGAGTTCATTTTATGTATCAGGATTCATGTTCACTTAATTTGTAGATCGATAGACTGGAGGAATTAGAAATGCAAAGGATGGAGGAAGGTCCGGTAAACGATCAGAAATCTATGATTATGGGTGAGTACACTGCTCAAACATCTAATAAAATTTGGGGTTATTTGGATTTACAATTATTTATCAATATTAATTTTTTTTCGCAGAGCCCCAACTTATGCTTACAGCGGGACCGGGAATGATGCCTGCAAACTATCCTCAAGCGGCGTACCCAAATGCATATGGTACGGGCGTTCCCTATCAAGGTTACGGAATGTAAACCAAAAACTGAAAATATATTTAGCTTTTAACAGTTTCTAGACTATCGATTAAGAATGCCACTTACCTATTTAATAAAAATCAGATTGCGAGACAAAACACAGGAATCAGTGAATTCTGTAGAAAGAGTTGAACTAGATGAAATTTGAGAATTGCATGTTTTTGTAAAATTGGAATGAACTTTATGAAATTGACGAGGTAGCATAACATGTGTTTTTAGAGGAAAGACACGGCAAGGAAAAGGAAAAAAATTGCTCTTATAAAATTCCTTATCTGAAATCCAAATCCAACTGTAATAATTGCTTAAGTGCTCCTATCATCAACAATACTAAATCTAAAACTGCTCTAGACAAAAATTGGTAAAGAAAACTAAGTTTACATTTAAAAAACAAACTGTTCATTAGCAAGGTAAAAAAAAGTATGAAGTGGTGTCCTGTGTATGTATCAAGCTATGTATTTTAGTCCATGGCGCTGCCCTTGATATAAGCTAATGTACATTTAACAATAGTTAATCCATAATCCTACTAGATAAAGTTAAGTTGAGCTCTGATATAATTACTTTTGGAAAATTTAATTGTAACCTTATAGTAATTGAGTGTGTTAACCTCATGCATTATGATTGTTGCAGTGTGCTAGAGCTTCTTTTCTTTAAAGTTGGGGTTTGATTGGACTTTTTAATTCGAGTAGTTCAAGACACGAAGGTACTTATTTGGGGCTTAAATCATTGATTTGGAAAAACGTTTGGAAAAAAAGGTAAAAGCTTTTATATAACAAATCTAATAACGTTACATGGTGAGATAGATTGTTTTGAGGAGTGAATTACCTACTTACTTTAGAGGAGATGATATGGTAAAAATGATTCCATTATGCTAATTCCTAGATTTTATGCTACTCTTGTTCCTCCTAAATTGTAAATGTAGTGTCTCGTATAATCTTGC
>JAANSQ010003177.1:0-10507 GCA_036850885.1 Lepidocyrtinus dapeste
TTAAAGATGGGTGGTTGTTTCGTAAGACCAAACACCATTTCATAGTTAACGGTAAGTTCCGCGGCGCAAGTGAGCTTGGCTAAAGCGATCTCTGTATCTATTGATCGCCCCGACGTTTAAGAAATGCATTAGCAGGGTCTAAGTATAACACGATAAATGGGCATATTTTCTGTAAAATATCTTTGCTGGTTCCCGGATCTCCATTTTCACTACATTATTTTAATTCAACTAAAAATCGGGATCACATACATTAAAAGGAGGAAATTAATTTAAAAATCGTGGAAGCTTACATTCTTTTGAGTTTTTCAAAATCAAATATTATTATCTTAGAAGGTACAAATCTTTTCTTCCTCTTGGGTACATCCGTAATCATTTTAGTTTTAGGAATTAGTTGAAAAGCTAACCTTGAATATTTCATTACATCCCACATAAAATTATATTAGCGCTTAAAACAATATCTGTTTATGAGTAACTAAAAATAATGCTACGTTTGGCCGTTTGGCCAGCGACTGCACACGGGCTTACAATTAACTTTTTTTATTGTTACTCCATAACATTTTATTAACTCGTGAACTTCCATAGGAAGAGGTGAGTTTTTTCAGTAGCACCTTACTTTTGCTCGTTACGCAAACTAAGTTATGTTGAAATAGTTTGAAGAGAATGAAGAAACACCATAATTTTTTTTCCTTTTTATCCAGCTCCTGTCAAAATATTCTTTAGAGAAGGAAAGGCCTAAAGGAAAAAATAAAAAGTTAAATTGTAAAAAAAATCGTATAACCTAACACATCATATTACTTCAGTGCCATATTTTTTTGCGTATCGTTCCACTATACACTTGCTAGAATGAGAAATGTAAGTTTTATTGTTTCAAACACATTAAATTGTTTTGACACGTTTGAAAAAAGGAAAACAATGCATTAAGACTTAAAAACTAGCAAATGCGCCACCTTGAAAGTAATTGTACGTAGTAGCATTTTTTACTGGAAGGTTTGGTGTCGAGTTCAGTCTAAAGAAATCTTTTTTTACAAAAGGTTTGTACAGCTCCATTATTTATTTAATAGTTTGAGACATGAGCAACTTAGAAAAAGTAGATCGCGTCCGTCAGCAGCATTCCTTATGTTGTCAAACACTTCACTTGCAGAATGTACAGTACAAGATATATTTCAGTGAAAAAAAACTTTAAACTTCAAGTCTTCAAGTGAAAGATTTTTTTACGATTTGTGTATCAAAGACGGAGTAGAAGAGTTTGATGATCTACTAGGATTTTTTTCAGCTAACTTTCCACATTATTGGCATCAAGACATCATTTTATTTTCTAAATGTTTTAACTCAGCATCAGCAGCAGAGATTATATAGAGATTAGGTAATTTCGTAAAAAAATATTTATTATTTGTGCCCTTTCTAAATGTAAGAAAAATTCTAGTAGTTTTTATTGTCCTTCAATCAACTAGAGAAAAAAATATTTGTACAACCTGTTTTTCCCCACCCCTAAAAAATAAGCGTGTTCTTAGACAGCTCTAGTTAGTCGCACATGGACAGAATATTAAAGTAGTCTGTGCATAATTCCATGTAGTCTAAGATTATTATGACATATGCCACTAAATTCATCGGGATGATGCGATCTAAGGATATGTAACTCTCTTAACATTTGTACACGTATGCTTTTGACAAGACTAGCATTTTCGAAGGCGCTGCATGTGCATACTAATGTTAGCCTTCTCCATTGGTATGTACACAAGTGGCACAAGTCATGGAAATTAGCATTCATGACATGACACATACACCATTCTACCTTTTTTCTTTGGATAATTGAATAATCAGGAGCTATCAATACCCCGTTTATTCTGGGGGAGCTGAGGCTGATCTGGCTTAAAAACAGAGTTAATCTTGGTCTATTACTGAACCGATCATTTAGTTCTGAAGAAGAGTGAAAAGTAGCTAGTTCTCTTGTTCTTCTCTGCGGAAGGTTTAAATTGAAATGCAGCTAGTGACCTAAATCTGTCTTTGTTGTGGCAGTTGAGTATAGAGGATTTAAAGCTTCACACTTAAACATTGCATCGTATTGTGTACAGCCTCGTTCTAAATTTGGCTCAAAGTGGTTCGCGGCTCGTGCCCTAAACATTCCTTGGAAATTATTTTCTAAAGATTTCCAATGAGAACTACGTCTTAGGATCCATTAATCAAAATGACGGAGAAGTTACTGTGTGTTGGACCATGGATGTATAGGCTCTTTATCTGGCCAGCATTAGATCCCTTAACTGGTCTAGCAATCCCTCCATCCGAAGATGATCAACCAAGAGAGTGTATTTTGGAAGAAATCGATCTAAAAAGGGGAAAGTCTAATGGTTCTTGCATATCGTCAAAATGCAGTAGCAATTACGCTCTTAGTGAAGTCACGTCACGTCCTTGGAATTTCGGTGAGACTCCCATGATGGAATTCTGGCGAATTAATGATTCTCAAATGATTAATTTTATTTTGTGTCAGGCCATTCGCCAAACAATCCATCCTAACTGTTAGGTACCTGCAGATTGATGGTAGCTTTAGTTCTTTAAGGATACCATTATTACTTGGTCATGGTGTACGTGTGTTATTCTAAGAAGGATTTAGTTTGTCCGAGAAAATAATCTTATGGTTAGACTCCACCAGAAACAATGGCTTTAGGTTCCTTGAAGTGTTTGTTGTCCAGCAGTTCCAGCAGTTGTGTATCAATCGAGGGAAGTAAACCTACGGATTTGTTTATGATTATTGCTCCACATACAAAAAGCAATAGTGTTACCAAACGAAACGGACCAAATGTATGTGCATAAATATCATCCATTTTTCCTCCCAGATAGTGTCTTTATATTCAATATTATTGCCTATTACGTTTTACGATGGAGTTTCAATGCATTTGGTAAAGAATTTTCTTTAGAGTCAATAAAAACTCCTGAGGAAATAAGTTACTCTAGATACATTCCCTCATCCCATCCTTATGGCTATATGGCAAAGCACCGTCATCAATTCCGCAAATATATGGGATTTTAAGTGAAGCAGAAGGAGAGTAATTTTGTTTCAGTTAAGTTGCTCTCTATTTCCTCTTTTTAGGGGAGAGAAGCAATAGATAACATATCACACAAATTTTTCCTTCAGGAATCCATCGGAAGGGCTAAAGAAGGACTTAGAAGTGGAAGAAGCAAGACAAGCAGAGTACTTTGCTTCCCTCCGGGTATATCCTCTTTCTCTCGTGTAGTTTTCTAAGCTCCTGCTCTCCTGTTTTTATCTTCCGTTAGCTTCGTGATGGATTTACTAATGCGAGTGAAGTATCGCCAGAAGTACTACTTTTATATATTTTTTGGGGGGAATAAAAGCCTTCGAATGTTGTTTCGCGAGAGGAAGTGTGTGCCTCTGGTACTGTAAAGTAATAAGATGTCTTTGAGATGAATGCCTTGTTTTACTGGGTGCTGGTATATGGCCCATTACTTGAAGAGGATGATTTCCTAGACTTAGTGAAACACCCAAGAGAAGAAGGCGTAGGAAGAAAAATGAAAGTCATGCTGGAATATTTTTCATTGAGAAATTGAAATTCATTACCAAGCTCTAGAGAGCCAAGCTATGATTTAATTTTGGATTTTACTATCAAGCTGTAATACTAAAGTACTGTTGGTGATGGTACTGTAAAATAAAAGGAATTTTACGAGTTTTATATTGTTTTTTTTTTGGTAATAACGCTTTTATATCTAGATCTTGGCTATTTATTATCCGGAAATCCTAAAAAATTGTAGTGTATCATGTGCCGTTCATTGGGACTTAAGTACTAGTAAAATATTAACGTTCCATTGTAAAATTAACGTCATTCTAGAAGAATTTTCGGAAAATTTTGGATATTAGGTGAATGTCGCAGATTACCCCGAGTAGTAGTATTGATTTTGTTATGTAATTCTGGAATGTTCTTTTTTGTCCTCAGGTGCAGCAATGAAAGAGCCAACAGATAAAATACATCAAGACATATCAGAGTCAGAATGGATTCTTTTGGAAACGCTGGACTGTCGAGAGAACCGTCCATTGCACACAGGTCCATTCTTAACGGTGCAGAGGCGCCGTCGACGGAGAAAGTATGTGAGGACTTACCTCTTCAAAGATCCAACGCTGGTGGATGATCTCTCCACATACCAGACTAATTTCGTCCTCGACAGGATAAATAATTGGGCATTTAACGCTTTTGTACTCGATAATGTGACGGGAGGTAAGTATCCATCTACACTTTCATTTTACCAATCAAGTGATTCAACTTTAAAGTCAGTGGTTCTGCTGAAATTAAAACCAACGCTAGGAATTTTTCAGCTGAAGTAATACTTCCTGAAAAAAAGAAATCTGGGAGGGTTTATAAACTTGTACATGTCAAACATTCATAGCCTCTTTTCCGTTGGAGGTTGGAGTAACAACTCTTTAAGAGTTTAAGGGAAAGTTTACAACAGGAGTAGCTGTACAAGATGTAAAAGGGCTTTTATGATTGATTGCACCAACTGCACACACACTGACTCTTCTGGTACCAAGCTGCCTGGCAAACCATTGAAAACGTTTTCTCTTTAAAGATTTATACGATGGCTTAGACTAGTGACGGGAGAACAGGCGAAAAGTGTACTAATTCAAAGCAGTAAAGCAGATAAAATTTCGTGCAATCGCAGTCAAACAAACGAAAAGCTTTGGTTGCACGTTTTAGACTCTCCTCACACGTTTACTTAAATCCTTGAAAAGTAGTTGGAACTGTTGGAACGTTGGAAGTAGAATTCTCGTTTCACTATCAATCGAAGAACAACCAGGCAGAGAAGGTTCGCTCAAAGAAGGCGTTAAATTAGCTTCTTTTCTTTTGCGCTTCTAGCACATCAGAAAAAAAACTCAAGCTGAGCTACAATGCTTGGTCGATGTTAGCTCCAAAATCCAAATGAAATAAGTTTAAACAAAAAAGAGGAATTTCTGGGAAGTCTGTACCTCCAACAAAGAGTTTGACGGGGAAGCATAACGGTTGAAAAGTTGTAAAACAATTCCTTTCACGGGTTTAAATGTTTTTAAAAAAATGGACCACATAGATTCCCTCCCGTGGTGAAATACAAGCAAACTTTTTTTTTTTACTAGGGAAACATGAGAGACATTCTCTCACTAGTAGTTTTTATATTTGGTCATTTTACAAAAGCTGACAAGCCCTAAAAACCGAGTTAGTCAACTAGTCATGCAAACGAATGTGATTGTTAAGGAGTTGCTGGCTTACCAAAAACTTTCCAACTCGTTTTTTTTACAAAACACTTGTCCTCTAAAAATATGCATGGATGGATGGATGGTTTATGTAGGATAGCGTGGTGGTGTGTTTTCACAGCTAGGTTTTTTCTCTGGTGCTTTAGGCAAACGACTGGAAATTTAACTTTGAGAAAACAAGATTTATCGGATTTTGCAGGAGCGTTGGGCATGTGTCCTTTTTTAAAAGGATCGAGGTTAACTAGGGGCTCATTCAAGTACCTCCGATTCTGAAGCCAAAATGAAACGAGCATCATAAAACTAGATGGAGAATACCAAAATGCATGGTAATTTTCTAGTTACGAATATATTCTTACAATTGGGGAATTGTTGGATATTGTTAGTGTGAAAAATTGTGCTGTAGATTTTGTCTAATTAGCTGACTCGAATTTCACTTAAAAGGGTAGATAGTGTAGACTATATAGTAGGCTGATTAAATTACATGAGACAGCGGCTTTCTAAGAAAGCGATATTATCAGTTTTAATTATGCTATCATGTATCAGCATAAATATTTATGATGATGATGAGTGCTAGAGGGGGTACATAAAACAATGAAGGAGGAAGAGGATCTTTCTTAAGGAAGTAAAGTATCTCTCAGAGATTAATTAAAAATTAAAATCAAGCTTTGTCTTTCAAAAATCACTGACGTGAGGAAATTCTTCAAAGTATCTATTGAGAATTAATTTTTTCAAAGATTAATGCTAAGACAATGTATTTTGTGTTGTTTAATTCACAGGCCGTCCACTTCCAAACTTATGTGTTCATCTGTTCAAAAGCTATGGACTAATAGAGCACTTCAAACTGGACCCCGTTAGCGTATGGAAGCTGTTTTGTAAGTCAAGTGAAAACATAATTAATACAATACGCTTATTAGTTTGGTTTCTTCTGCTTAGTTTTCTTTTCCACCTCCCTCCTCCTTATTTCGTGGTCTGAGTCTAAAAGCTATTTATAACCTGGAAGTATAACATCATCCATTATGATTATCTTAATTAACCCGGGACGTAAAATGGACAGTAATGAATTAGCTTTTGGGTAAATGCAGTATGCAAGTGGTAACATGGAGGCGAAATCAAATATTGTTTCGCATGCGATACGATCCGGAGTCCGGACCGAAGTAAACATGTACTATTTTTGGCCACGGAAACGCCTCCTTTTAATTAATTATTCAACCATGGACTAACCTATATTAGCCATTAGATTCTCATGGACATGGATATACACTTTAAATCGTATCCAAAATACTAAAAATATTTGAATTAATATTAAAATGAGGAAGCCTCCGAAACCTTATATTTATAAACATTTTTTTTGGTCATTCCCGATTACACCGGTTTCACATTGATATGGAGATTTATGCACTGAAACAATGCGCAAAAAAACCCGTTTGACTTGCTCTCTGGAGAAATATGACAGCCGTAACAATGCATAATATCCAAAACAATTTGACAGATTAATAGCCTTTATTAGCCCCGCAAAGTGTAGTATACTGCCGCCTTGTGTAACCACAAAGTGGTAACGCCAGTGCTGACCTTGAACGTACTAAACATTCTCTGTATTTTACGTCAGCGTTTTGTATACCATGAGAAAAAACTACAAGAATTTAACGATCCTGTTTGCGATATTAAATTATGCACAAATTTTCCTACCGGACCTGACTCGAATATTCCTAAAGTGCATTCTAGTACGATTGCTTGAGCATTGAGTGTAGCCAATTTTTTAAAGTCACAACAACCAACAACCAAAACCTACCACAATGTCAGTAATGACAAAAAGTTATTACTCTGTCCAGTTTCTACTCTACAGGAATATTAAATGCAGCAATTTAATATCGACACTAATAATAAGGTGGGACTATTGACGTAAACAACTTTTGAGCAGGTTTTGGACCTACCTTAACAGCTTTACATGACGCATAGTATAGTATTGTTCTAACGGTTTGACATACACTTTACTTGGGTTTTTCATGTTAGTGAACATTGTATTTAATATTTGTCATGATTTTACTATGGTTCTTATTACACATTTAAAAAAATAGTCTGACATCCGGACATCATGAAAACCGGACTGGACAACTCTGTAACTTTGTAATTGCTGTCATGCTGGGTAATATTGTATTCATGGGTACCCAAAGCAGTTCAGCTTGAGGCTATGTCAACACTGTCAACTCCGCGACAATTTATTACATTATTCTAGAAATTTCCAGCCTATCTTTGTATTTACAAAATAAAAAGCCCAGTCCCATATGTCCCTAAATAAAAATTTGATGAAGTTGCCTAAGTAGTTGCCTAAGTGCCTGTCTCAATTTTTCCTTTACGTAACCATTTCCTTGGAAGCCATAAACGATCTCCAAAACTTAAATATTCCAGTACAACATATTTACTTTCCCTTCCATCATTTTCAAGAGAAGAGCCCATTATTTACTTTGTTTTGATACACTTGTCTGATGGCAAAAAGGTGATGTTTTTTCTCCACCGTTGTGAAACAGAGGTCTATCAGTATCACAAACGATATGGTAGAGAAGCTCATGTTGCGAAAAAATGTTTCTTTAAGGCGGTATTTTTTATTTCGTATCAAGGGAAAAAGATAACAAGGTACGAAATAGGTGAAAACTTGAAGATAGTTTACTTTTTTTTGAGAAGTAGCAAAAAATAGTTTATTTTCTTTCCATTAGTGTGCTCTGCTTACAATCCAGTAATAATTCCAAACGTAGAGCTTTTCCTTGTAAAAAACTAGAGCATGTTTACTTCTTAGAATGCCGTTAAGCATAGCGTCATCGACGCCAAGTCGGCCTATAAGTAATATTTTTTTTGTTGTATCTTGCAAATTCTTGCAGCAATAATCGAGGATGGATATCATTGGAGGAATCCTTACCACAACGCTGTTCACGCTGCCGACGTTACTCAAGCAATGCATGCATTTCTTCAGGAGAGTATGATTCTAGACAACTTAACACCACTTGAGATTTTCTGCGCGCTGTTAGCAGCCGTGACCCACGATTTGGGTAATAATAAAATCTGAAAATTTATTCATTAAATTAAAATACAAATCATTTCATGCTGATAAGTACATGACTAACTTAAAATGGACATTTTAATATGAAATAGTAACTTTACTTACTGTGTTTCAGATCATCCTGGCGTGAACCAGCCCTTCCTTATTGCAACTTCCAATCATTTGGCTGCATTGTACAAGGTAAAAATAGAGAAAGTCTTCACACCTAATCTCTTGGGCAAATGTAGCCCCTGCTCCAATATTCTATTCGAATGGATTTCCATTCTGAAAGAAATTCATAAGTGGGGGATTAGAGAACTGTAAGCTTTAGAAATATGAAAAGTGATCCGAAACTCGTATGAAGCTTAGGTCACATTCAGCATATTCTGCTTCCTGATAAAAGTTGGCAAAGAAAGTAAGTCGTGGTGATACCTTAGATGAATGAGTAGGGCTCTAGAGAGCGAGAAAAAAATGCGAACGTTTTCTCCGCACGTGGATACAGTTGATGACGTAATACAACTTTTTCTACTTACTTCTTCATCCGTTACGTGTTTTATGGTATGCATATGTTCTATATGTTTCACGTACTCTACCAGATAAATATAAGTAGTTCACCTTTGGAGTTTGGAGTAAAGGAGAGGAGGTCTATAGGTTTAGGTGGCTATACTTGATTTATATTTTTATATCCTTGTCAAAAGTACGAATACCGACAAGGAAATTACTACAGATAGTAAAAGTTTTTTTTTGCATAACGGCATATGGAGAAAGCGGAGGAAATTGAGAAAATAAAATGTAAACATGAAACAGCGAAAAAACATTATAGTTTGTAGACGCTTTCGGTTAACATTTTCTGTCGGAGTATAAACTCATAAACTGTGTTACATGCGGGAACATCAATTACTCCCTAAATGGCAACTCCGCACGGTATTTTATGTATTTCATGCGAGCATATTTTTTATGCAAGCCGTTAAGAAACATGACAAAGAAATCTATGCCTTGACAACGTACGAACCACACGGCCATCCTTTCATTGCCTCCAACATTTTCTAAAAGTGCAATTTATATATTGCCTACGCACACGCTCCCATAAAAACTAATTTTGTTTCAATTTACCAGAAAACGCACGTAATTGTGTATGGGACCAAGAAAAATTTGTTAAAATTCGACATGACATTCGAACAAAAGTTCTAGCGAGAGAAATTCTCCGATAGAATGCCCAAGCAAAAGTAAAGCAAATGGAAGGGATAAGAACTAAAAGCAATATTTTCCTAAGGATTAATGAATTTTGGGGGAACATGGGAGAAATGGCTGTTATAAATCTTTCCAATGAGTTAATATAGGGTTTTAGACTTAACGTGCATATTAATGAGAATATTTTCCCCTATTTCTGCACATAAATTTAATGTAGTGTCAATCATGTCGCTCTAGTCTTTAGCTCTTTGATGCGAATGCAGTGCCAAAACTGCGACTTGGACTGTATGCGGGCGTAGTCTGCCAGTCTACGTAAGTTCAGGTTCATTTCGAGTCTACCTGGATTGGATTTGGATTGGATGGAAGTATGTCGTTAATGATTTTCTTGAATATTATTATGAGGCTAGGGAAAGTATCGAGGACTCGAGGTTATGAAAAGATGAAAGGAACTGAAGAAATGAATAAATCCTACGACCGCATAAACCCCCACTAAATATTTCTGAGTGAACGTAAACAAAACAACATGCTTAGAAAGTGGAAATGTTAAACGTAAAAGCATTTTCTCTTTGCAGTTTGAACTGGAAAAATATAGAATGGTTCTTGGTAGTGCTTAGTGCTTGTACTCTAAATGGCGATCTTCAAACAACATTCCACTTTCGATAAGACTTTCAGTAGTTTCACTTTCACCACCCTAGTTTTAAGCACACTGCAGAGGAATTTGTGTTGGATTATGATAACATGTGTATACTCAATATTCACATGAAAGGAAATTTCACTAATTTACTTGCGGTTGTTGTAACATATTCAGGACAAAGGTTTGGCCTTTTGCTTTCTCCTATGGCTTTTACTGCTAATCCAATCATTTTAAATGGAAGGTATGACTAGCTGAAAGTGTGCACTGCTAAAATGAAGTACACTGGAAAGCTTATGCGATCGGAACAGAGATGTGAAAGGAGGGAGATTTAAATTGCGTGTGTACTAGCTATATTCTGGGTTCTGGAGATAAAGCGTAGGGTTTGGTTTATTACATAGCTGAGCATTGCGAAGATAGGTAT
>JAANSQ010003178.1:0-10506 GCA_036850885.1 Lepidocyrtinus dapeste
TCATTGTGTATAATGTTTGATGTAAAGGACATATTTGTTTGGTGAAATAAATTAAATTAAATTAAAATTAAAAATTTACCTCTTACCATTCCATCCTGTAAAAACGTTTACATAATCCCAATATAAATTACATCCACCAAACCCAACTATAAAAGGATATTTTTTTACGTTACATACTTAGCAAACGACCCCTAATCCTTAGGTAAATAGTTGAAAAACAACTTTTCTTTTACAGTATTTTACACCACAGTGAACTTGAATGGGACAATGGGCGAGAGAAAGTAGGTTTTCCTCCAGGAAGTATATATTGTTACACTCGTTCTCCTTTTGAATGAGGACAATAGCACGGCAATGAAATAACAAGCAGTGCATACTGCCTACTTATTTTTTCCAGATATTTCTACATTGTCCAAAAGTTTCCTTAAACCTTGAGTATTTTTTTTGTAGGGAAAAACAGAGACTTTTATTTTTATGTCCCTCAATACGTTTACTATCATCCAGTGGCAATTTCCACCCTGGAAAAGTGCCAGTGAAAACTTGTCCGAGATAATTTTAGGGATTTTCTTCCCAGAAGAAGCCTAAACTGGAAGGTACTTGGACAAACAAGTAAACTCCAGCAAACATGTCAACACTATTACACCGCATTAGTGTCAGGCTTGAACTGGTCAGAAGGGATTTTACTTTCCTCCAATATATTTTCCATATCAGTGACCTCCAGGCCAACTGAATGTTTAAGCCCGGACCTAAACTTCGAATTGGGGTAATCAGGGTATATGATCCTAAGGAGAAAGTTGATTAGGATGGAAGTGGCCAAAATGAGCAGTTTTGCTAGCCAATTATTTCAGGGTTCAAAAATATTTCTAGTCCATTTGACGTCCCCAATTTTACATCTAAAAATAGTTGGGTTTCATGACTTCCAGTGAATATTTCATTTTGTAAAAACAACTGGGCTTTTTATCGAGGTCTAATTTAACAGGCTTTAATTTATCTCCTCCCGCAAACTTTATTATTTAGTCAATCCGTCGGATTTTATATCAACTAGTGGCTTGGCTTGGTTGGGTAATTGTAATCACAGTGATTACGCTTCCGGTTCTGGCAGTCTACAAACTCCTAGAGAGAGCTCCGTCCTCCCCTAAAATAATAGGATTTGGCAAGAAAAAAATGTGCAATTGAAGCGGTGGCACATTGCCTAATTGCGAAAAAAGTTTTCTCTGTATGTTTTGCACTCTACAATCTATCGCTTTAATTGCCTCCCATTACCAATTAAAATAGGCCATTTTACGTATGCAAAAAAGTTGGTCACGAAGGAGAACTGTAGAAAACCATTAGATTTGCGATTGAGATATGAGACGGAGGAAATGGGCAGGTTCTTTTTTCTCGTGGCAATCAGCACGAAAGTTATTGCGTAGGATGACGCTATCGGGAAGGAAACAACCTGAGGAAAAAAAATTCCATCTAACCTTGTATAAACTATTTACATTCTAGAATAAACTACCTTGAACAAATTTAGCCATTTTAATGGCTCCCGTAGATTGCACTCTAGTTAAGAAGTGGAATGAAAGAACTAAAATAAATTCTACTTGAAAGAAAATGAGAGAAAGATGGATCTCCTCAGGGGGCTCTAGTTTCCATTGTTTTCGTATACAACATACAACCAAGATTTGGGGACAATAGCCAAGAATCCTTATCCAAGATTTCAATAGCCAAAGCTCTTTACCCTAGAAAGCATTTATCCAAGGGGACAATTTGCCAAGAATGTTTTTATCCAAGGGGACAATTTACCAAGAATGCGTTTATCCAAGATTACCCGAAACCAAGAATACAGTTATCCAAGCTCTCATTACCTAAGGGTTTCCGGCCAAGAAGTTATTTTGTCACAGTCCTTATTGTATGTTTCATTTTTTATTTCACACAACTATGACAAAATTACTTCTTGGCTGGAAGTCCTCCCGGTAAACGAGAGCTTGGATTACAATATTCTTGGTTTCAGGTAATCTTGGATAGATGCATTCTTGGTAAATTGTCCCCTTGGATAAATGCGTCCGAGGAAAAAGAGCCTTGGCTTTAGAGATCTTGGGTATGGAGTCTTGGCTATTGTCCTGCATCCTACAACCACTCGTCCATGTCTAGTTTTAATGGAACGTTATATCCTCTTTTATTTAGACGAGTTAAACACGAAAAGACGAAAAACTTTTAGAAGAAAGCAATCCATTCTCAAGTGCAGTAGAGGCACTCATACATTGCCTCCAAATGAAGAAAGAAAGAGAGTTGAAGACGTGCCACTAACGTCATCAAAAAACAATCAATGTTGGTCCAACCATTCCAACCCAAGTAGAAAAAACGCTCAAAATGAAAGAATGGATTTAGGGTGACTAACTGCCGACAACAACCCTCCATCAAGTTAACAGATGGTGCTTGAATAACAAACCAATTATTGTACTGTATGGGGGTGTGCAAAAATACAAAAACAACGTAATTTTCACTAGGGTCAAACTCTGATAGGAAAATTTGTAGCTGCCTGGTAGAAAACTTTATTTGTTTTATTTAATAGCTCACACCTCCTACAACTCGTACTCCATTCACTCCATTCTGTACAGAAATAATTTTAGCTAAACAAATGTTTCGCAATGCCCATTCATTACACCACGCCATTTCAACGTGTCGACGATGCAATGTTATAAAAAAAATATGGTTGTCCTGGGTTGGTTCTAATATTTTTATTGGATTTTAAGCAATGGAGGAAACAAAGGAAGCTTAGGATTATAAAAAGCGTCATTTCGAATTACTCCGTTTTATTCAAGTACCTAAACCACTTACGCCATCACTATCACTCATCCTGGTACATTGTTTTTGATGAAAAACGGCCCTGGAAACTACCAGACACTCTAAACTTTAGTCATTTCCTTAGGCAAAAAGTTTTTTATTTGTTTTGCTCAACTTTGTCTCCCCTCCATTCGAACTTGTTCAATGATCATTGGGTGTATTCAATTAAAAGAGAAAGTTTTTCATCGACCAGGAGATAAGCTTGGAGATGAGCAGGGAATGAGTTAAGACTTTAAGCGGTGTGCTGGAGAACTGGAGAAGCGGTGAAAGCGAGGTAAAGTGTAGATTACTAATCAGATTTGTATTGGATCCTTTTCTCTAGGCTTACTTCATGTTCAAAAGAGCTGCAGCCAATGGACGGAGAGCGGACGAGGAGCAAGCAGCGTTGGAAAAGGTGCTACTGCGGAAAGAAGCGATCTCTACGAGTAAGCTTTACTCTTCCTTGAATTATTATGATTGGATGATGATGTTGGAACAATGAGCAAACTATTTTGTCTAAAAAACATGATTGTCATTATGGGAGCAACCTTGTTCAAACTTTTTGTTATCTGGGAAATAATGGGATTTTTATCGGGAACACACACGGTATCAAATGGATTGGCAAACAGTAGACGCGTGATTTATTTGGGACAGAATGAAAGCTATCAGTGGAAGTTGGAACTAGAGAGATTACAAAAGTTTTGCGTTTTTGGAGGGATATATAGTGTAACATTCTTTTTGTAATTATGGGACCAGGCAATTGAATAAATACGTGACTTGGCATTCCCCAAAAATATAATAATTTTTAGATAGAACGTCAGGACTTTCCTTTTATGTCATTGTTTGAATTGGGTTTATCGTCATCACCATCATCCTCCCGTATACAGATGGCATTCATGAAAATGATAAGATAATTGGAGAAAGTTCTCTCGCGTTTGCTCACTTTTTTTGTGGGGGAAATTGTATACATAAAATATGATTCACATGTCTGTCCTGACAGTTTATTTAATCTAGTAATGTGAGTGTACACGCAAGCAAAAATCTGTCATTGTCATATTCACAGGTCCACCCACGAAGCCGTTGATCGTAAGCCCGAGCTTCTCCTCCCCAAATAAAGTACCTGCACGTCATCTTCGATCCGGATCCTACTCTCCGAATCATTTCCGTAAGTAAAATCAGATAAGACTACGGACTTTAATGGTATTTTTATATTTTTACTGGAGCATTACGTAAGTTTCATGTTCTGGGGGGAATTGCGCTGTAGAAAATGTCTTTTGAAACTTTAGTACAACAAAGGGAAAATATTATGCTCATGTTATTCCTGGAACTGGTTTCATCAAAAGATAAGGAAAAAAACTGGAGAAGATGAGTATTATGAAGATCCTACGATATTCTTTCCTTTCAGGAATTTTCCAATTCCAATTCCATTCCATTTCCAATTGTAATGTTTTCTGTCAGTTACACTCGTTCTAGTGGTATCCTAAGGTGGTGTCTTTTATGCTCCACCAACGTCAATTTCCGTTAGGTTCTTTGTTGGCTCATGTACCTGTAGGGAATGAGCAGATGTTAAATCGCTTTAGGATGGCATATAGCCTCCATCTCATATTTCCAGGAAGCTTCGTGTAATTTGAGATATTTTGTAATTACCAAATGGGCAAGTACGCTTAGGACTCTGGGCTTTCACCAGTGAAAGGTATTTTTGCAGAGATTTTCTACGTGGGATGGTCCATGGTCGATGGTCTTCATTTGCACTCATCATCATTATTGTTTTGCATGCTCTCATCAAATATCTTCTTTGTTTTCATGACTTTCATTTTGACATTTTTGCTAAATGTAAAGTATTTCAGAGGAAGAGTCTCATACTCATCAGCAAATGCTTTTTAGGGCAAGTGCAAACTTCAAATGTGAGTGGCGAATATACTTGGCTCATTTACTCAAACGGACACTTGCTTTGATGAAGCATTACATTTCCTCTTAAAATGAAAGAGCCTTGTTCAGCCTCTTAGGGTAAAGAGAGATTCAAGTTGGTAGTTTCCTCCACCATATCATTTTACAACTGGGGGGACATAAGATAGTGAACATGATATTAGGAAAGGAAATAAATTAAAAGGGCGCTGTTAAACTGGTAACCAACCCAAGCGTACCAAAGAAAGAAGCTAAAGCAGGAAGGAGGTATAATAGTTGGGCCACTGGGCTATTCCATTGCTGTCCAATTAAAGCAAGATATATTGTTGGGAGATGAGATGAGTTCAGAAGATAGTTGGTCTACGTACAATATATTTTCTACAAAAGATGATAACGCATGCGAGGATGAGTTATATGTGCTGTTTAATCTCAAAGCTCATTTTATTAGAAGTAATATGAATAAAAAATTTCCCAGAGATATCTGAATGGGAGTTTATTAAAGAATGCTTTGAATTAGAAGGGAGCACTAAGCAAAAAAAGTATGTGGGCGTAGATGAAACCCTTCTGCTCCTTTCCCTCCTTTAGTACAAAGGGAGGATTTGGGGTCTCTCTAATGGAAAAACTTTTCTAATGGGAAGTTATTACATATATTATCCCGTCTAGGAATAATTTTTATTGAGAATTTTTCAATTAAATTCATCTCAAATAAAACATATGCGTATTCAACGTGAGGAAATTCTCAATTTCCGAGTAGAAATCCATAAAACTCTCTAAAAATGTTAAGAGGGGAAACATGAGACAAAAATTAAATAAATGCTTAAAATGGAAGCTTTGTCTGACCTCGTCTGTGTAGAAGGTCAGAGATAAATATTTCTCTAGGAATTAATTTTGAAATAAGCAAACAAAAATTGTCAGCGAAAGCGATGACATCCCAGCGCTTATTATCTTTAAGAGTTTGGAGTAAGTACTGGTAGTCACGCAACAGAGGATAGAAATGCCAATCGAAAAGAAAAATAAGAAGCTCTTGATTCGACGGATCCTATCCTATCCTATCAAAACTGAAATGGAATATGACAGGAATAGCAGTTTGCGTATAGTGGTGATATCAATTCACGAGTCTTTAGTTAAACTTGAAACACTCAGGAATTCATAGCTTGTCAGTGTACAAAGTGGATTTGCATAATTCACTCGCATACAAAGCATTTTTTCGTAAGGAACAACATACCCATGTACGAAATATGCGGACGTCATCATCAAAGTCAACATGTATCAATTTTTAAGCGTTTAGATAAAAAGCTTTTACTCTAGGAGGAGAAAAGAAAATCCATAAAATATTACTTACTGGGTGAAATACTGCATAATACATGAATACATGGAGGAACTGTGGCTATGTTGGAGTAAAATGAAAGCTCCAAGCTCCAAGGAAAATAAAATGATATGACCTCGATTTATCCTTTTTATTTCTTAAAAATGTTAGGATAGAGGGTCGTGTTGACATGACTGTTTTGGAGCAAATAAATTATGGAAAAAGATTTTATTCAAGCTGGATGATATGGAGGTTAAAAATATCGAAAGATTCGGGAGATTATGGGAGTCATAAACGTTAATTGTTTTTTTTGTTTCTTTCAGTGAGTCCATATCACAGTCGCCAACCTCGACGGAACAGCTCACCCACGTCAACCATTTCCTCAATCCAGCAGCCAAAGTTACCCAAGCTACAGTTACAACATCATCATCCGCAGCTCCAAGTAACCCACTATGATTATCACCAACATCACCCGCAGTATAAATTGCAGGGAAGGAGCGCAAACGAGATTGAGAATGTGGGCAACGAATCTGCATCTTCCTCCTGTTCTGTTCTGGCAAGTGGGAATTCAGGCAAAGAGAATGCTAGTGTCCCGCTTATTAAAACAAATAATAACTTGGAGGAGCATCAACCCGAAAACAATGTAAAAGCGCAGCGTACTAACGTCGCAGGGAGCTTGGCTCAGCATAATTCCCAGTATTACGGAACCATTCCTCCACGTCGCTTCGGAGGGAGACATAAAGCAAGTGTGGCTCCAGCTGAAAGTAATGCCATGAGCGGTGGCGTCTCTGCTTTTCTTCCATTAAAATGTGGAGCAGTCATTGTTCCCTTGAAGCAGAAGAGTGACTATGTCCAGCTTCCAGGGCATGATGGTGCCGTTGACTTCCACGAGGAGGGCAATTGGAGAAATAAGGATGAGATTGTAGGAGCGTCGGAGAAGAAGACAGCCAAGAAAGGATCCGTTTGCTCACCATCACATTTGGACGAGGCAGCTGGAGCTGTGGATGACGGAACGCTTCGGAGGAAATTACTCCTTCAGAAGCAATATCAACAAAAACTTCAACTCCAGCAAAACAACATGCTTCAGCTACATCACCGTATCTCGACAGAACCCCCCGGAGAATTGTTTAAGATGAAGCATACTGTGACAGAGGAGATTCCCTATTATATTTCAACTCAGTAGAATGAATAAACTAGAGAATCGAGAGAATTTTTTGCTCGAGAGCATTTTTCTTTAGCTTGTAGTTTTCCTTTCATTCTTATGTAAATACCAAGAAAAGATACCAAATTTTATTATTCTTCCATACGTAAACTATCAGAATCATTGTAGAGGAAAGATACATATGATGTAACTAGATGAAACAATTATTTAAACAAACGTTTTGTTTGTCTTTCTATTCTTGAACTAGTTTCACTCAAGCTAAACAGCTACATTTAATGTTACGCTTCGTAGGAAACTTTGAAGAAAAGTAAACGCGAGCACGATTCTTTGTATTTCAATTAATTTAAGATAAACAATTTGGACTGTACACAACAGAATGAGCACTTGGGTCTCCGAAATTCAAGTATTTTACAAGTAGCTCATTACCCTTTTTATTAACATACCCTGAGCGTAATTAAGCAAAATAATTTTATTTCGTAAGATTCTCACTAAGATAGTTTTAGTTTGTAGTAGAAAGAGAAAGTTTGTTTGCAGAATAAATTTTCACTTGCAAAATAAACAAGTTTTCCTACACAGTAGTAAATTAAATGCTTGAGAGGAGGAGTCAAATGTATTTATCTGTAATTAACTATGTGATGTAATTTAATATTTGATGTTTGAGTAAAATAATTCAGTAATTCAGAATTTAGCAGCATTTCAATTTTTAGCGTATTAGTATAGATTTATTGAATCACTGGTAGAAATTGAAATTGCTCTTATCGTCATGAATCCATTACTGGAATATATATTCAACTTTATTGTCCTTCTCCGAAAGTAGAATTTTCTAGTTCCAGTTTTCTATAGTAACGTAATTCCACTAATTTACTTAAATAATCATACTTAAAAACATCTGAATATAGAAAATACAATAAAATGAAAATCCTTATGAATCGTGTCAAGTAGAGTTGTTTACGCTGGACCTCCAATATTTAAATTCCAGATAAGGGTTGCTAGGTGTGATGTGATGATTGATTACTAGATTGCTACGAATGGTGCTAAATGCAAAGGCTAAACATTTACATTGTACCGTGGTTACAGAATGCTTTAAGCATTGTTGAGTGAATGAGCTGTTGTGATGATGTAATATTTAGATGACTGACTTCGGTATTTATTCCTGTGTATTGTACAATTACTAAAATAATTTATTTTAGAATCTTAAAGACGATGTGAATTCAATTTTCAATATTACCTCACAAATGACAACCAAGTTGTCATTATAATTTTGGTATGCTTCGACGTCAAAGTCAGTTTCCAAATAATTTGGGGGGTGTGACTAGTGAGAACTACTTTGATACGACTGCTTCAGAGGATGTTGTGCAATGCTAGTAACTGAAATGAGGAGGGATGGATGTTGTAAGCGAAGTTAGGAATCAAGGTTCTATAAACTTATTATGAGATTTAAAGATTCATTCTGAATACCCTTTGTCTGACTATTGTCACCCTCATCGTTTAGAAAGTCCTGTATAGTCCTGTCCTGAATTTTGATTCATTGTATTTAATTCCATAAATCCTATTAATATTGTATTCTGTTCATGTACAAAGATTCTAGCTTTAATCGATGAATGTGATGCGAATGGTTGTAAAGTCTGTGTGCTCATTATTATGCTATGCATTTTCTCCACATCTCTAAATCACTTTTGAATCTAAGCCATCGTAATCCTATTTGTACCCTCCTTTTCTAAGAAAAAGCTATTCGACCAATGTTACATGGATACTATATAAAATTTTAAAAAAATGTTACCATCTTGAATTCCATTTTAATCCAATTTATAAATCTTCAATTTATCAGTATTATGGAAGTGTACGTCTTTCCCTAAATTTCTGAAATAGGGGTGAAAGCAAATGTTGAATATGGTTATTCCGAATCTGAGTAAGTGGAAATAGATGATATGAATATGAAAGCTTAATCCCTTTTATATTTTGTGTAATGAAATTAATTATTTTAGACTAGTATTACTGCTAATGAAGTTTTAATTGCGGTCTAGAGGTCATTTGCTCTTAATTACTTTTTATGTAATTTAAATACTCCAAGAAATTCTGACAAAATGTTTTAAGTAATTTACTCGTGGACTCGTGATTATTTCATTAATATTTTGAGATTTTAATGATCCAAGATAGATTACAGACCCTGGTCTGGTTTTTGGGGATCTTTGAATTATGTTCATCTTTTACGGAACCTATGAAGGTTGAGGTGTGAAATAAAATGTGTGTGTTTGGGAAACCTAATCTTTTCAAAAATCATTAAATTATTTCGATTCGTGCAACCTAAAGGAGTTAGCCAAAGTTGAATCTATTTTTACTTTCAGTAATATATCAGCATGTAAGAAATCCCGGAAACCATTTTGTTCCGTACCCTAGCGTGATATTACACTTATCTCAATGCACGAATCTCAAGTACCTAAATATTTATTAACGTTTGTTTGCATAACAACGATTTTCCATTCTCTCGGTGATACTTAATGCTGACGCGATGACTACACTGATTACTATAGAGTTGTACCTCCGAATCGTTAAAGTTGAAAGAACACAGTGGAGTTCCAAATTACGAGGAGAACATTCCAGCATGTAATGCAATGCATAGATATCGGTTAGCGTGTCACGAGGATTAAGGCACATAAATTTAGTATTTTAGATACAAGCCCCATTCCATAAAACACATCATTCATTTCGCCATAAAATGCAAATGTGGCAATATTTTTTTACCATTGCGTCTCTCTACTCTCTCTCTCTCTCTTTTTCCTACAACGTTTTCGTTACATCTCGTTAATAAAACTACTGTGTTCGTGTCGTGGTGTGGTCACACTTTTATTGTCAATTGTTAAACTATGAAGACCACCCCGACTCATTGAGTAAAATATAACACGGGAAAAATATTTAAATTTTAACCTAAATGTTTCCGCCAACAACAGCCAATCAGAATCGAGCTTTCAACAACCAATCAGAATCGAGCTTTCAACAGCCAAGCAGCTTTTAGCGAAAAATGAAGTTTTTTAGAAAAAAACAGATGGACAAAGATTAATTCATCAGTAAATTAATGCGACTGTTATTTTATAGCATACTTTTTTGTTGAAGGTTGCGGAGTTCGGGTTCGGAGTGCGGAGTTGCATTAGCTAAAATGGGGACCTAACTAGTATATTTACTCAGATAAGTCCTTAACATTGTTACGTACATGTGCCCTTTTCGGCTGAAGGAAAGGAATAATTTTGCAATAATTTCTCAACAAACGTAATCCTTTTGAATGGAAGGGAAGGAGTCCTACGTTTGCAACATCCGGTTGCCGCCATAAGTAACA
>JAANSQ010003179.1:0-10505 GCA_036850885.1 Lepidocyrtinus dapeste
TTCTTTATTGTAAGAGCATTTTTAAGCTCCTAATTCTGGGACTTGTTCCCTTTCGTTTTTTTCTGTAAAATGCTTGTTACAAACCATCACACATTTTGGAGTCCCAAAATTTATTGCAGTCATTGGTTTCACTTCCTTGTAATGTCCAACAGCTTGAATAGAGTTTTCTGTCTACCGTCATAGGTCAGTAATAATTTTTGTTTGTTTAATGCAACTTCTAATACAATATTTGAATTAATGATTGGAATGATTAAAATTTTAGATTAAGGTTTTGTTTTTACCAAGATTCAAATAACCGTCAAGTGAACATTTTTCAACGGGACCTTTAAGCATTCAGTTTCTGGTGTTTTACATTAAAGTAGTGCAGTAATACAGTCAAACTCCATTATATCAGATACTCGAAGGCGACATAAAAACTAAACTAAACCCGAATCTTCCGTTACAGCAATACAGGTTGATTAATTGATATTAGGTTTTGCTGATCGAATCAAGACAGGTTTAGTTCGCCCTTTTCAAGCCTTCGTTTTACTGGAAACCTTTAAACGATCGCGTTAATGGGGTACCAGTTCTTATTTCAATGTATCTGTCATTTCCATTGTAAAACTTTCGGAGTAAGCAGTGGGTTATTCCTAAACTTTAACTGGTTATTTCAAGAATCAAACTAAAAAATAACATCAAAAGTACTTAGGTTTTTGCTTGTAATAAATCAATTTCTTTTATTATTATTCAACTTCGATATTTAACAGATAATTCCATCACCATTCATACACAAACCATATTTTACCTTTTTTATCCAGCGAAAACTTTCCATAATGATAAAAGCAATAATCTAACTTACATGTAATTGACACTATGATAATATTTTCTATCAAACTGTAAAGTATTTAAAGTAATGTAAAATAAGTTTATTCACAATTTTATGAAATGAAAATGTTGTTCTTTTAAAATAAATTTTATGATCGTTTTGTCAAGATTTAAAGATGTCGGAATGAACGATTTTCATTCTTGTTATGCATTGCAAGAAAATGTTGTTGCGCTTGTCAGCATTAGGCTTACGGACAGAGGAAATCACATTTCTCATTATGATTTGTTTTATCTAAACGTCGGGTGCCAATAAAAATTAAAATTTCGTATAAAGTATTTGTATCATTCTGAAACAAAAATACGGGGTAGTTAATTGACACCTTAGCGTGCAATTTTGCACTAGTCCTTACAAACTCAACTTTGATGTATAAACAATTAAAACTTAAGTCATAACTTAACAAATACACTAAAACAGATAAATTTATAAAAGTTAATATAATTACGATATTTTAGTCGAAAATATGGTTAATAGATCTAACTTGGATTAAAAAAAGTAAATAGGATGCAAAGAGTAGCAACTCATCATTGACATTTAGGATGCAATATTTTCTATGTAAGATGTAACATATCGTAACAATTTTAAATTAAAGCACACGTGGTATCAGTGATTAAAGAGTAATCAGGCACAAAGACATGCAACATTAACATTCTGCTCCTAAAATGTACTTTTTTACATAAATCTTATGGCCTACATATATTCTTCTGATTTCTTTACTCGACGACTTCTAGATGTCTATTTTAAAACATATTTCGTTTTCATTTGAATATAAAGTATTATTTTCTCACAGGCGGTATGGGACCCGGGAAATTTCAAAATCAGACGTCTTTTCATTTATACTGTTTACAAAGCTAGTAAAAAATTATGACAGTATTTTTCTCGTATGCATCATTTTTTTGTACAATAGCAGTAGCGAATCAAAAATTTATTTATTATTACTTTCTTTTGAAAAAACACACTTCATACATAACATGTATGTCTCTAACTCATGTATGTATTTTTTCAATTTATGTATTTTTAATGCGGATTTTTATACACTTTGTAAAAAATCTCAAAAAGGTATTCATGCAAATAATCAGTTTGAAGCTAATGCTATTTTTTCCTCGTAGTTATACAATGTAGTAATGCTTATTTGCTAAAAAAACTGACTGAATATACAACAGATTAAAACAGTGTCTAACAAAAAAAAATTATTGTAGATTTGTTAAGTAAAAGTAAATACTTATGTCGGGTGATCTGCGTTACTAATTTACTTATGCTTACGCCAAAATGTTAGTTAATCGTCTAAAATCTGTAATTTTACGAAAGAGCAGAGCGAATTGCCAGTTTCACCTCGCCATCTCCCAATTTCTTCATAAAGTTCCAAGCTTCAGTCCGCGACTTGGTAGACATGCTGACTCCATTAATGTTCACGATGAGATCACCCACCTTCATTTCTCCACATTTTTCAGCTGGTCCACCTAAATAATTAAACCAATTTTTATGTTAAGCATTTATTGAGGAAAATGCTTTTACCATTAAACATGTTTAGTTGTTTGAACTCACCGATAAATATTTTCTTTACTGTCAACGGTCTATCTCCATTGATTGATCCCTTTCCACCTTCCAAGCTGAAGCCTAAGCCTGCCCCATCCTTAGTAAGGCATGCCGTCCTCAGTGGACCCCATTTGTAGGTTATATCATCGTCATTTTCGAGTAAGCTTGATAAGCTACCATTGACCAGGGGCTCAACGGCGCGATCAAGTGTAACCGAAGTCTCATCAATGGTCTTGAATCCATTTGAGCTACGTCCTCGTGAAACGACCAAAACAACTTCTGTTCTGGGTGCCTATTGTTAAAACAATTAGTTAATTTTCGTGCATCTTTTCAATTATTTGAAAACCCAATACATTTGTATAAATTCTTTGAAATACCTTCAATAAATTAAGCGCTTCTCTGTGTGTCAATCCCTTTGTGCTTTTTCCATTGATAGACAATATTCTGTCTCCACGATGAACACGAGCATCACGATCAGCAATGCTGCCGGAAATAACTTTATGAACCTAAATCAAAAACGAAAATCTTAATAAAGGTATATAATCCACAAGTGACGGGATAACCTTTCTAAAATATCTTACAGTGATTTCTTTTGTTTCATAGTCTGCTCCACCGGCAAGTGTAATTCCTAGGCTGCCCCCAACAAATTCGCGATGAAGGATTACAACAGAAACTTCATGTGATGGGGTTCCAGCCTCCTCCAATGATTGGTTTGCTTCGTCAATCAGTTGCTGGAGTTCCTAAATCATAAATAAAAATGTCAATGTTTTTCCCACTGATTGTGATTAAGTCTTCCAAAGTGCGCTTGAACTTTGGCATTAAAAATTTCAAGCTCTTTAGATTTAACACTTGGACCCAGGATTATCCGTAGGCTTAGATAATACTCAAGTTCTGAGCATCATTTCATGAATTCCTCAAGTATTTGAAATAATGCATGTGATAATTTCATGGCAAACTCAAGTTAAGTTCAGTTTTCCACGCAAAAGGTGAACTCTAGTGTGGTGCTAATCTACTAATAAGGGTAACGATAACATACTGCACGGCATTATCAATCTATTAGGTTATAAATCACCTTGTCGGGCTTGAACAAAAAATCTAATATGTCAAGACTCAGCAAAGAATTTTTTGGTCTCGATTCATTCATGTCGAAGCTAATTAAGGAACTCCACTCGGCGGAATCCGTGACCCTCGCCATTCTCAGTTGGCAAAAGTGTCTGACATATCACATTATTTGCAACGATGATGGATAACTCTTTCACATGCCAAGTTCAGTTTGAAATAAAAAGACCATTTTTTGCACTGACACTTTTTCTGCGGATTCAACTTCCTCGAAAAGTGGATAATGCGTGGTCGTTGATTATGATGGATTACGATACATTTTCTCAGGTACATCAAAAAATGTTTTTGAGCGGATTATTACGAGACGTCATCAGCAGACTTTCATGCATTCTCATCTCAGTTATGCTCCATCTTGAATCTCATTACAACTTTAAAGAGCTTATAAGCTTTAATTTTTAGTTTAAAACTATATCCGTATAGGTAGGCATGTTAGCTCGTTTGTAAAAGTTAAAATCTTCTAAAAAATGTGTTCTATCATGTAATCCCTGCGCGTGTCATTTAGTTATGGGACTTGGATCGTGACAAATTCATAGAGGGATTATGTAATTGTGACGAACAATTCAATTTAGCCAAAGCATACATAATTTATTTTGGATGGTTATCATTATGATAATATTTTTTAATAAGTCGATTTAAACTTAAAGGACACTCGTTATTGTAAAAGGTACCCTATAATCTAGTTTAACTGGCTATATTTTGCGAGTAATTTTTTATCCTTATCTTGACTAAGCCAAATCGTGACCTAAGTGAAGGCTACCTATAACCTGGGGTAGTTTATTAATGATTCCCCTTAGAAATAAAATATTACCTGGGGAGAAATGAGACTTGTTGAAGAGGCCAAGGACGTAATGCTTCCATAAGGATCTCTGGGGGCAGAGCTGACCAAACTATTAACAGAACCGTATATTCCAGCGGGAGTGGTTGCACTACTCTCTTCGCTGGTTGTGCTGTCAAAGGAGCTAACTCTGAAATGTGCTGAAGTGGATGGCAAAGTAAGAGCAACGTTATCTTTCTTGGTTTGGGGGCTGTTGTCATCTCTACCGTAGGGACTCACAGCGGTCTCTGCTTTCTCAAAAGCTTTTCTTATGTCATTCACGCTCACTGAGCGCTTCGTCGGTTGCATCTGAACTGGCTCGGGGTTTGGCGACTTGACCAACCTTGTAGAGCCTGTTTTTCCCACCTCGTGTCTTCTCTTCTCTGCCCACGCGGTATCAGCTTCGATTGCTTCCAACACGTTTGAAATTGTCGAGCTTTTGACGGGTGAAGTGGTTGGTGAGGGTTTGGGCGAAATTGTTGGTTTGGTAGAGCGTGAAGAGGGTGTAGGTGCATTCCTTGGAATAACAGTGTCTACAGAAGAAAGTGAACTTGTCTCTGCATTCTCTTGATCAAACCTGTTTTTCAAAGTCTGGGCTGAAGCTAAAGTAGCCGTAGCAAGCGCTACAACTGCAGCTGTCGTCTGACCGGATGAACTAGAAGTTGAATTTTGGCGTGACAACGATGGTTTTGGTCCCACGGGAGGTGGTCCTGCTCCTACAATAGGTTTACCATCTCCTGATATTTGCTGCCACTTTTCTGCCAAACTCCTGAAGTCGTTTCGTCCACGGGGGATATTAGCACTTGTAACTTTCTTTGAGGGGCCATCCACTACAGTTTTCTCGATTATTTTCTCAATCTTCTTCTCCACAATTTCACTAGCACCTGTCACAATTTTGGGAACTGAAGCTGCTGGCTGTAAAGTCGTGGGGAAAGGTACAGTTTCCAGACCCTTTCCACCAGTTGCATTCACTGCGGTCATGCTTCTGGAGTACTTTTTCTCCAACATGGACCATCTGTCTGACTCAGGTTTGGTTTCTCTGTCTCTGCTACTTCTGCTTAGAGTCGATCTTTGGGAAATACTAGAATATCATTAAAATCGCATGATTAAATTTTAAAATTCCTCTCTACATGAAAATTAACTAAATAATTATAATCAGTTTACCTGCTGGAAAAGTCCGACTCATTTCCGGAGCTACTCCTATTCCTTGCGCGTCTATCGGCAGCGCTGTCAATCATATCCATGGATAATTTCCTCTTGGGCTCTATAGGTCGTTCGATAACAGTAGCCTCTGAATCTCGCCTGGAGAAATATCGGCTTGTAATTTCTGCTCTACCATTTCCAGAAGTGAGTGCGTCGCAAACCTCATTAATATACGCCATCTTCTCCTCCATATCATATATGGCTTGGAGGGGACTCTCGGTCAATCCAGGCAACACAAGGTCATCACCCAGATCAACTGAGCTCTGTTGTGAATGCATCTGTACAGATTGCAAATGGGCAGGTGTGGGTTCATCAAGCTCTTCGTAATCCTCCTCCTCCGTATCAGCTTTGGAATTCCTTCTCTGGCTTGGATTAATCCTTCCAGCTACAATCATTCTACGTCTCGTTTTGCCAACGTCTAGTTCAGAACAAGAGGATTCTGTATCTTCTGTCTCCGCATCTGCATAACTTGCCTCTTCATCATCACTCCTGCGATTCTTTCCGTTGCTGCTGCTAATGCTGCTATCATCTGCCGGTGGACCATTGCCACCACCGCTGCTGTACTTTGCAGAGGTCAATACGTTCTTTCTATTAATTGCTTCTACACTTTGAGGCTTCAGAATCCTCCAGCTTTCATCAGATCCGTCTACATTCTCGTCTTCTTCTTCTTTCTTATCGTCGCGGGAACATTCTCCCCCTAAATCTGGATCTGGAGTTGTGGATGATTCCCCAGGAGTAGGGGAATTTGGAGGGGATAATCCATGAGAGATTGAAGAGCGACTGGAGCTCACAGCAGAATCGTTGTCACTATCGTCCAATTTTCCTCCCTTCTCATATTTCCCCTTGCTAGCGGGCGTGGCATTATTCTGGGACTTTTCCGGTACACTTGGTTCATCTGATGAAGGTTTAGCGGGTTGGCTTCTTTCAGAAGATCTATCAAAGCTATTACGCATCACTTGTAAAGGCTGACTATTAGATGAAGTCTGCTGCTGTTGGTTGCCTGATCCGTTTAAATTGTCAAATTGACTCGAGTTCTGTTGAAATTCAAAACTAGAGTCGGATCTTGGTGAGGTCAAACTTTCAAGGCTCTTTGGTTCCGGGGTGGAGTTGGAAGTAGACTGTTGGGTGGAATTTCCACTGCTACTGGATGACACTGTTCTAGACGCGGGTTGTTGCTGCTGGGCTAAAACACTGGATGGTTTGTATGGTTGGGGAGCAGTTAAAATACTGCTTTTACTTGTGCCACTACTAGCCTGGTACGCAGTCAAGCTCCTGCGCTTAAACGCTGGCGAATATTTTGGTAAGGCATTCGTGGTAAGTTTCCAGTCGGAGAGGTCACAAGGACCGGAACTTTTGGCACCGTTTGTCCCACCAACTTGTGAAGTTGATAGAACCGTATTCACCGAAGAAAACTGTAGGCTACTGTTATCATCGGAGGAGGATATCCCGTCTAAAGATTCTGACCGAGAAATAAAGCTTTTTGAAGGTGATCCATTACTCGCCATTGAAGATTTGGTGGTGCAGCTAAGAACCTGGGGTATTATCGCATCTTTGCTAATGATTGTGGGAAGGTCTTTTACAGAAGCGGAGGTGCTGTTTAAAGTAACATTTGCTGACACGTCAGTAGGAGGCACATCCGGAATCACTAGACCTCTCAGTTTTGTCATACATTTTCGTCTTTGTTCCATAATACTGTTGGCTGCAGCGTTCGCAGGATTCCCGTTCATCACTGATGAAGGTCGAGTCATACTGGAAGAACTGTATCTTGTGGTGGAGCAAGTCCCGTTTTGATTCACTGTGATGGTAGATTCTGTATGGTAACTATTACGGAAGTTGCTGTGATTGGGGGAAGCGCCATTGCTCCCTCCTACTCCATTTACTGGTCCTCCTACATCTATCAAACTCTGTGACCTCTCGCTCAAAACTTTCCCAGGAGAAAATACATCTGTACCATTTCCATTGGACATTCCATTTTCATATTGATACTTTTGGCTGGTGGTGTTGGCTCCACGTCCCAAGGTGCTACTTCTAATTTCACCCACCGAACCATTCAAACCTGCTCCGTAGAACGGACTGGGCTTTGTATTATAGTTAACTAGGTCTACTGAGCTTTTGCGTACTATGTTTTGGTTTGCGTTGACACTGCCAATGGTGCTTACATCGAGGGAGCTTCGGTTCATCTTTGAATGTACATTGATTCCTCTATATTCGTTCCCATTGTTCTCGGAAATGGTGCTGGTAGACATGGTAAGGCCTTGCAAGATATTGTCTGAGCTTCGACTCAACGAGCCATTGGGATTTGAGGCGAATGTAGATTTTTTAAGACTAGATGTAATAATTGCCCCAGTTGGAGGTTTCGTTGTGATATAGTCCGGCACATCCTCTGAACTTCTGTTTGAAAACATTGCAATCTTATCCCGAACGCTTTTCTTGCTCGGTTCTGCCCCAATAATTCCAGGGGTTCTTGTGATGGTTGGGGGTGAATTGGAATTGCTGGTTGTTCCGTTCATGGCTAGGCTACCATTCGAGCTACTTCGGTACTGGAGGGGAGTCTTATTGCTGCTTGTAATCGTTTTGGAAGATTCAAATAATTTACGCTTATCATCTATGCTACCCTGACGGCTTATAGTAGGCTTTGGGGGTAGTGGTGGCATGGACAGTTTTGTAGAAGTATTCAAGTCTTCCAGGTCAGAAGGAGGTCCTGTGGTGGGTAACGGTGGTGGAGCACCTCCAAGTTCTACCTCTTTCAGGTTCAATTCACTTCTAAAGACTTTCCTAGACTCGAACTTCCCTTGCTGTTCGTCCGACCAACTATTAGGAAACTCGTCACCATCGGGTGGTAGTCTGGAGAAAGTTGGTGGTATGTACTGATGTAAAACCTCAGTCGAACTGTCCATGGTTCCTTGACCGGGTGTACAGGTGTCCGGGGCTGAGGATCCTGAAATTAACAGAAATTAAAGTATCGGATTAAACCAGTGAAAATTTAATCTTAGATGTGATAAAACTACTTTATCGTATAATTTACAATTCATATGAATTCACACAGGATTACTTGGATCAACATATTTATTCAAGAAATCCTATGCGCATTACAACCGTAAAAATAATTTTGCACATGCACCAATACACCTAAAGGCACAGCATGACCACGACTACCACCGTCAAGCTCAAATGGTGATAAGGTCAGAGAGATTAAAAAATCTAGCTGTCCTGTAGATTGCATACCTTTGCATAACTTCTTGCTAAATAGTTATGCACTCTTGAAAGTTAAAACTACGCCAATGACAAATTGATACCATCATTAAAAACAAATCATAGTGTTAATGAAGGTTACAAAAAAGTCATAAAATTATCTGCGCATTTCATCAAGAATGTGCTGACTTTGTTCACAGGAGCTGGTCAAAGTCGTGAACCAAAAGGCATGAACTTTACAGAAATATGGTGCAATAAAACACGAAAAACATGCATAAATGTTACATGTTCACTTTTAAATAGTTCTTGCATCAGAAAAAATCGCTACGTCTTTTCATTCAATGAAGAGTTCAAGTGTCCATAAGATATTTTATATTAGAAAACCTGAGCTAATTTTAAAACACATTTGCTAAAGCAATAAATGTTATTCTTCCAATTCATGTGGAGTGATTCATTTCAGGAGAATAAGGAAACGAAAAATTATATTTCGACACAAGAAGAAGAAAACAAACTGATCTGATCAGCAAAAGACCTACGTAAATAATTACTTAATTTTCTTAGGGTTTTTTAGCGGTATTTCCTCACTCATTCTCTTCATGTCTTCATCCACGACTCATTTCCTTGCCAAATTAGAGATACTTGAAGACTTAGTCCCGAAAAAACTACAAGACTGTAACAATCGCTTATGTTTTCTTAGATGCAGTTTTATTATCTGAATTAACTAGGAGGATCTGGTGCATGCCATTATATTGTTCATTGCATATGTGTTTACGTAGTGAAGCAATAAGTCTAGTCCAGTAAGCGTACACGCCTTCCTCGATCCCTTCTATTATGGTTTAGCCCAAAAAGAAGCATTTTCATGAGTAATTTCTAATTTGGCTGCTGATTTCAAAAGAATAGTTTACATGATTTAATGGCTCCCTGACCCATGACCCCTAAAAAATATGAGAGAAGCCTTCTTTTTTACGAATCCTGTCATGTCAGTGCAGTCAGTAGTGGCACAAGGCGGGTACAGAGTTCTCTCATAATCACCATCATTCTTTTTACGAGTTTTGCCATTGTTTTTCGAACATTTCTCATGGTACACATATGCTACCTTATATTTTCGCTTCTTCACGAAATAAATCATGAGGCTTTTGTGAACTCCATTATTCTCATTGTTATGTGCATTTTACGTAATAAAATCTTTCAAAATTGGATTTGGGGGGGAAAATTCGTTTTTCAAATGAGAAAATACTAGTTCAAAAATCTACTTATTATGAAATCGAATCATGAGCTATTAGAAAAGGGTAGGAAAGCATCGCGCCGTAATTTTCCATTGTAAAATTCCTCTCTGTAGTAATCCTATTAATTCAACAATAACTTCATACACGAGAGTTTTACGAGTTGCGGAAGTTCCTCTACTAAATTGTTTTTCAAGAAAACAACAAAACAAAAATTCCCGATAATAGCAAAAAAAAATTGGTGTATTCACGACCATAGCATATAACATCACTCTCTTTTGGAACTTTGCCATTGTTCGCGATACATACGTAATCATTTAATGAGAATAAGTTATGCAAACAAAATGAGAGTATACGCAGCGTGATTCACCTATTTTCCTCAACAATTTGAATGTCTGATTTAGTTTTTGTCAACTCTATTGGACGCCTCATTTTCTTTATGACAGGTGCTCAGTCACAATATCCTTACACTTTATTTGGATTTATGGGTTTAGATGGATGAGCAGAATAGGTTCAACCAAGGGGGTTGGAATTTGTAGGATTTTTACTTTTTATG
>JAANSQ010003180.1:0-10505 GCA_036850885.1 Lepidocyrtinus dapeste
TTGGTTGGAATGTTGGAAAGGAAGATGCATTTTATGTGACAGATTAACGTGACATTGGCCGCATTACTGCAGTTTTCTCAATTGCAATTCTGCAATATGCTTCTTATCGTTTTAATATGCGTGCAGTAAATATCAAGAGACATTATGCAACGAATCTTTTATCTCAATTATTTCCGCTGTCATTACATCGCAGCATCAATTTCGCCATAAAATTTCTCTTCCCAGATCCATTTATTCGTGAATTTTTATTTGCTGCTTCGCCGGAGCAAACAAAAAATAAAATGCAACGCTAATTCATTTTGATTGTTTGTTATTTCGTTCATTACATGTTTGCCATTTGAAATTAGTACCTTTAATCTCCTTAATCTGTGAGGATTGCGAAAACATGCTTGTAAAAAACGGTACTATTTATGTAGGTATCGTTGTTTAATTTTTAAATAATACGCCCATTCATCCCAAAATACAAATGTCCAAGCGTCCATGTTTTTCAGATATTTTTTAAAATCATTTATCGTACTCTGGTCAAAAACTAAGTAATAGGATAATTATTAAGGTGTTTAAGGTTGTTGAGGTATGATTGAGAGGTACAAGTTATTTACTTGTTTAGTAAATAAATATTATGCGGAACTGCTTACAAATTTTTCTCAAATCTTGAACCTTTTTGGCTTTTGTTCAGCATGTTTTCATACTGGTAATCAATGCATTGTGTGATTTTCCTCGTTCCACTTCCGTGACCAAAACTTAACGCCGTACTACTATCTAGAAAATACACAAAACAATCTATTCGTAATAATGATGTTAAATACCTTAACCATTAAACTATCATATCATCGTAAAAGTATCAGAATCCTCTGCATTACTAAGGCTTCAGCCTAACCAACTCAAGTGAACTCACTCTGGTCATCCTTATCACATTAAAAGAATTACCTACCGCCATTATGATTACCAAACATAAGCCGTGCCAAAAACAAAGGCAAAGTAATAATGCAAAGCATCGGAAACTCAATTTTTAGCGTAATCCGTCACTCTCGCACAGAAACTACGTTAGTTGTTTGTTGTTCTTCTATCTTCTACTTTTGTGTAGTACTTGTACTCTCCTACGTCATCCAATATTTCTCACCACTTTACTCTTATCACCATAAAATGAATCATAATAATAAGCGTTTTTATGTGAAAAAATTGCAAACTGGCCATTTTTATTATGTATCCTCCCTCTCTCTCTCTCTTGTTCCTCTCGTCTGATACACTCGTACACGTAACATAACACATTAATCATTTTTTTAGGAAGCCTACAGCTTATAACTGCTTAATAAGACCATATAAAGACGGCAAACAAAAAAAAATTGTATATCTTGTGAATTTGCAGATGTGCAAACTTTTATTTCGAAATCGAAATATGTATGTACACGAATAAAAATCGCTATTTAATCTCAAGTCTCTTTTGTTCTGTAGACTATGCATTTTATTTTGGATTTAAGTTTAAATTGGCTTCAGGCTTTACCTTCCCAGCTCCAAATCCCTAGATGGGCCAAGGAGCGTTTTGAATTGCGTTTTGTATTAGCAATTCTTGTGCAAATTATGCTACAGCCAAGCCACTAGCACTGCAGAATTTAGTTTCAAAGAGGATAATTTAATTTGTAATTTTTGCGTTGTTGCATTATTATCGCAACGAGCAAGAATGCTTACATGAGCAGTGCATTAAATTTAATCTCATTAACTATCCTTTCCAAAGCAAAACCACCTTTTACTCACATCCTTCATGTATTGTACGTCAGTATGTTAACGCCTTCGATTTTTCGAAGACTTCTTTGACTACTTTGACTATGAAGTGAGAACTGTGTGAGGAAATACATTTTATTATTAGTTTAGTGCATGATGTTCAAGTACTACGCAAGTCCATTAAATTCTTCATCAGTGTATTTAGTATTTGCCATATGTGAAGTATTGTATTAACTGAAGAAAAAATACTACTTGTTTCAGCATTTTACTAAATCTCCTTTTGTAAGCAGTAATTTTTACGTTAAATTTTTTGCTTTCAACAGTCTAGCCTTTCTGTTTACGGGGCACGCACACTTTTCCCTACTGACAGTTATTTGCTGGTCTATTGCGTTCGTATTGTTTTCAGCGGAAAATAAATGTGGTAAAGCATTTCAAGTGTTACTTGACCACTGCATCGCATCGTGATAGGATTGTAATTGTAGTTTACCTCTCACTCACTACTCAATAAACTCTCAAGAGTAGTTATTTCCCTGCAATAACATATGTACAAAAAACGTGATAAGTTGAACAAAAGAGATTATGATATTATTTTTTGCAAACTTGGGCTTCTTCATCGGCTAAGGTTTTTATTCTCTGAAGAAGATAGACAAGAAGAAGGTGAAGCGTAGCAAACATTCATTTGGATTCATTGTCGTTTGTAAAATAGTTTTACATTGTAATTTGAAGGAGAAATACAAATACGAAGTACAATGCTGTATTTATTTACAATTTTTTTAACTATTGACTTATTACATACACGCTGAAGCGAGATTAACTTTTTGCCTCATTAAAAAAAATTTCAAGTCAGTAGTCAACGAGCGGAGAAGCTGAATGATGTAGTGTAAAGTGTACTCGAGCGTAATATTATATACAATTAAGAAGTAAAAAAAATTCAAAATGAGCAGTAAGCTGCTCTCTCTGCGAAAATATGGAACAAGAACAAGATCTCATCTTCACTTCCCATCCTTTTAATAGCTAAATTGCCGAAAGAAATGAGAAAAATGTTTGTATCATGTAATATCGCACACTTCCATCCACCAAACTAAACTAAACCATTTTATGTATTACTGGTTTTACCAATACTCACATGAATTTCAATTAAAAATACAGCAAGTGAAGTAAAACCTTAGGTAAGCTTAGCAGAATCAGATCTACTTGATATCGCTGCGGGTTAAGGTTAGTTAAAGGAGAAATTATTTGTGTATATTTTGTAAAGATGTGCTAAGCTATTTACTTAGAATGGTTGAATTAGACTTATTGGAACTGTTTAGGGAGCATTGTATGGAATCATGGGATGGCATGACCAAGTAATTAAATTAGTGACGGTACACTACCACTGTACAATACGACACGTCCACAAGACGGCAAAAAGAGAGTGCAGGTGGAATAAATGAAGGAGATCATGATTATGATGGACTGTTCCAAAAAAAACTTATTTGTTCATTGTTCGTAGTACCGCACACCGCTCTATTGTATATTTTTTTTGGCAAATTAGCAAGATAATGATTAGCTCTAGTAGAGTGTCTGTGTATAGACACGTACTAAGGAAAATCGATGATGACTTTGATAAACTGAACTAAATATGCTGAACCTCTTTTCTTTGTTTTTTCTCTCCAGGCGGCTCCAGGCAATACAACTTACTAGGAACACTAGAAACAGTTCATTTGGATGACTAACTCTGCTTAAGGACGTAGTCATAATCTAATTTAGATTCTTTCTTGGTGAGGAAAGTTTAGCGACTTTTGTGTTGTGAACATCCACTCAAATCGAAGAGTGCAGGCAATCAAGTCAACTCACATAGAGCATCGGAGCAGCGTCATTATTCCTCATCTGCATCTAGAAACAAGTGTACTGAACTATTTCATCGCTTTTGGTTAATTTATTCGGAGAGGACGGAGCCAGATCAGAACCAACCTCACACAAACCTGTGACTGACAGACTCCCAGTACATAACAACAACCTCATCGAAAGCAGTCATAAAACGAATCTTCTTTTATCTCCTTACATACCACTGCAAGTAAACAACAACACATAGATTGTTCCTGATACTGCGACGCTTTCGTAAAATCTTTTGTGTGGAAGAAAAAGCAATAGTTCAATGAACAATTAAGAAGTAATGAACCCACTAAGTAATTACATGTAAAGTGCAAGTGTGAACAGTGTAAAGAATACATATCTCACTAGATTTTTATTTAAATGGTTAACACGAGTATTTTGGTTTAGACCGACGACGACCAATGACTGATGATATGATTATTTATGCTGACTGGATTTCAATTATTTGTATGAATTCGCGTAGAAGCTGAAGCAAGATAACTTGAGTTTGATATTTGGTGATCAACAAGAGATAAGTATGAGATAACGAGCAAAGTCTATGAGACTTATTATTCCTGGGAAAAATTGCTACAGTTGATTACTAATGTGGTAGATGAGTTATTGATTGTCTCGACTATATCCCAGTTTTTAGTGTGATTTGTGATTCAGCGTAATTTTAACTGTAGGATCAGGGCTCTGACTTATGGTCTGATGATAAACTGATATAGTGCAGTAGGAAGCTTTAAAGTTTTTGTGATAAAATCAAAATAGGAATAAGGCAAAGTTTTTAGAAACAAGTTTTGATAGTATTTTTTAATTTTTGTGTAACACTACCTTAATAAACCGTCAAGATGCAAGTGAGCGTGGCAGGGCTGAGGAGAAATATAAAAAATATAGCTCATAATTATACTGAGCCACAGGTAAAACAGGAAACACTAATAAATGAGTAGAGAATGAGAAGGATGATTGGATGAGTTTTGTAATCAAAATTATTCTTTTAGAAAAAAGTCCGGGAAGCTACTAGCAGAGGAGAAATATAAAAAATATAGCTCATAATTATACTGAGCCACAGGTAAAACAGGAAATACTAATAAATGAGTAGAGAATGAGAATGATGATTAGATGGATGATTTTTGTAATGAAAATTATTCTTTTAGAAAAAAGTCCGGGAAGCTACTAGCAATGATCCATGGGGTCCGTCCAGTACTCTCATGTCAGAAATTGCAGACCTTACTTACAACATAGAGGCCTTCTCCCAGATAATGGAAATGCTGTGGAAGCGTCTAAACGACCATGGCAAAAACTGGCGTCATGTGTACAAGTCCTTGGTGTTGCTGGAGTATCTTATCAAAACGGGATCGGAACGTGTGGCCCAACAGTGCAAAGAGAATATTTATGCTATACAGACGCTTAAGGATTTCCAGTATTTTGAAGATAACAAGGACCAAGGGTTGAATGTTCGGGAGAAGGCTAAACAACTCGTTACTTTACTCAGCTCTGAGGAAAGACTGAGAAATGAGCGGGCCAGAGCACTCAAGGCTAGGGAAAGGTAAAATTTGTATAAAATTGTGCAATAATAATATTAATGGCTACGTAATAAAAGCTGTGTGTATGTAGTAGATAGTTTTGGTATCATGTTTCACTTGCATTTCATTCTTACCATTTGACGTATTTTGTTTTTTAGGTTTGCGCAAACAGTATCAGGTTTTGGCTCATCGGATTCCAATGACACAACGCCCACCAGTCCTGTTTTCAGTTCAGTATCAGTCCATGGGTTTAATGGCGATATGGTGAATGGCTTTAGTGGTCCAAATCATAATCGTAGATCTGTGTCAGTCTCTGAACTGGAAAATGCTCGCCCCCAAACTGTGGGCGAGGAAGAGTTACAACTTCAGTTGGCTCTGGCCATGTCCAAGGAAGAAGCTGATCAGGAAGAGAAACGACGTCGGTCTGATGAGTTGAGACTTCAAATGGCGCTCTCACAAAGCGAACAGGAATTTAAATCGTACGTTGGTTCCTGTTATATTTCAAATAAAATATTTTATATTATATTTCCAACAATACTCATTTTGAAATTTTGTATACAGTGACGGCGTAACTCCAGTGAAAAAGGAAGGTAGTGCTTTGGTCGATTTGCTCGATTTGGAGTTGGGAGCTGCGGGTGGTAGTATGTCAGCAGCAGCCGCTGCCGCTTCTGTTGAAGGTGCCGTTGGTCCAGATCCCTGGGCACCGTTGGCTAGAGTTGGAGGTGCTGGTCCAGGAGATCCATGGAGTGGAAGCAGTAGTACTGTCACTTCACCCCAAGATCCTTGGGCTGGGGGTGCTGCAGGTGGCGCTCCCGTGGTTGCTGGTAGGAAAATTAAATTTCTTCGTCGATAGCAGATAAACGATTTTTGAAGAATTTTTAATCAAATTATCCTTTGTTATTCAAGATCCATGGGCCCCTGCGGCTGCTTCATCACCTTCCCCACAAACTGTGGTAGATCCATGGGCACCGAATATTGGTGGTGCTGTAGGTGGTGCTAGGTCCGCCTCAGCGAACGGTTTAGAAGTTGATGATGAGTTCTCCGTTCTATCAAAACGAACTAGCGACAGTGGAGCTTTGAACTTGGATCCGTTGGGACCTGCGTTGCTTACTCCGTTAAATAATAACAGTGGTAGTAGGAGTAACAATGCCTCCCCTACCATTCTCGGTATGGGTGGGAGGAAGAAAGATCCACTCGAATTTCTCGGGGAAAACAGCAATCTGGTGAATTTGGATAATCTAGTACCAGCCAATAGCAGTAACGGTGCGTCTGGAGGTCTTTTGGCTAGTTCTACCTTGATCGGAAATCCATTTGCTGCCCCACCACCAAGCAACGGCACGAGCCTTCTCACTACTGGAGTTAATCCGACCGTAAATCCCTTCCAACTTCAGAATCAAGTGGCGAAACCTTCAATAAACGAAATACGCGAGAAGCAACAACAAAATCAGTTAACTAGTAGTGGTTTCGGTTTAGGCTTATCTTCTGTGCCTCTTCAACAACAACAACAACAAGCATTGAGAGCCTCGCCGGCCGTCAATAACCCATGGTCGCCAGTAAAAACTGAAAACCCGTTTTTAAACTGATCGTGAAGGAACTCGTAATTTTTTTTCAGTTTAAATCTTTTTCAAAATAATCGACTTTAAATTGACTTTGATAAGAACTTCGAAGTTAAGTAAAAAAAATTTGAACTGGTGTAAAGAATGGAAACTCGAACTTTGAACTTTGGAATTAATTGAAACACGATGTATTTATTAGTATGTATTTTGAATTATTGAGGAATGTCAAAAAACAATAATAATGTTTAGAGGTAATTGGTATTGGTACTAACTATTCTTCGTCTACTTCGCGTGCTCGACGGGATTTAATAAGACGGAATCGAAAAGTTTATGGCTTTGACCTGTATCTGATGTGGCTGAACACTATAAACAAATATTTGTATTTCAATTGAATTAAACACCCAAACCTTTTTGCCCGGGCATAGCCCTTGCGTACTATATAATTAGATAATTACCACGCTATACCTATATATTCCCTAGGATAGGTTTTAGGACTAGAAATAATTGTAAAACCTTGTACTGTACAACATTACTAGATAGTCTAAACTTGTGTGTAATTTAATTTACTTTACCTCATTAACATATAATTAACCTGAATGGATGTATGAATGCTGGTGTTTTTTTGATTGAGAAGAAGAATTTTTTGACCCCAAGATTTGTCTCGTCCACTTTTCATTTTTTTCTCTCATTTACATTATCACTGATACACTCACCGACTCACCCTTCTTCGTGCGATTAAAAATCCAATTATAATAAAAAAATCCTACGAGGAAAAGATTAAACTGCCTATATTGTATGAGCATGACCAAATCATTCCTTCCTCGCGGAAAAAAGGGAATACAATTTTGAAACATTGAACACGCTAAACTCACATTTTTTTGTCCCTAATTCTTAGTTCTTTTGACCTTGGAGTATATCATGTCATGTGAATATCAAATGCGGTTGTCATTTTTTTCAGGTTAATTTTCTACAAATAGATTGATAAGAATTTAGCCTAGGAACGTTATCGCATTATCGTTTGGTAAACTAAACGATGATACAATGCGTCTCTAGTAAATGCAATATTTGGGGTGAAGCTGGCAGTGAAATTCAAATTTTTGGAAAGGCTTTATCAACTCGCACCGCGATATAACGATAACTATAATATATATTTTGCACCACACTACAAAACATCGGTTTTTTATAATTCGTAATAATAAGTTAATTAGACAAGTTAGACCTGTAAGATTCACGTTAGTAGTAGGATTAGTGTATGATCAAATGCGGAATGTTTCAGAATCGGTTTGTATTTGTATGGCTTTGGTTTCAATGTGTTGGTTCTATCCTTACTGATTTCAGTTTAAGCCTAATTAGAACTGTTTGTTTTTAAGGTTTAGTTAAGACTCAACAGTATTTCAGCATTTTGATTAATGCTAGAGTCCCATTTCGTTAAACAGTGTATGTTGTATATAACGTGTGCTTTCTACTCCAAGCAATTCGTTTCCAGTTGGTCCAGGTTAAACACTTGGAATGCATAAACTAAACAAGCATGCATTTCTCTCTGTCTCTATTTGTCTGGACGATAACATGTAAATCTAATGTGATATAGCTAAAATACACATTGTATATTATGTAGGCTGAATCTGTACAGTTAACTTTAAGAATTTACTCACACATCCCTTCGGACCTTGTACATTTAAAGCTGATTAACCGTTTCAGAAAAAACTCTCGAGTCTACGTAACTCCTCTGCGTGCTGTGGTTCTATTTAATGTTAAAGTAATTATCTACATCCGTCTAATAATTTTTGAATGAAAAGAATTGATTATAAAAAATGCGCGTCGGGATTAAGTACATATATTTTTATTGGGTAATTAAAAGCATTTATCATTTTATCCTCGATGGATCACAAAATCACAAATATCTGAGCGAATCGTATCGTATTGGATAGTCCACGCCATGCGTGAATAATCAGTTCTCGCCTTTGATTTATAAGCCGTTATATTATTCGATTAATGTAAACATAACTGGAAAATTAAGTATTAACTACTAAATTTAGTTTTTGATTCAGACCTTGAACTGTAATTGAAATTAGTTTGTGTAACAGATTCCTCCTTTTTTATAAATACCCCGGAAAACAGTAAACTGGAACGTTAGCCGAGAAAAGTTTCTTTTTGATAAGTGCGATTTACTAAAAATAATTGTAATTAATTCTAATTTAGATAGGCTATATAAAGATAAGCGTATAGAATAATTTTATTTAAGCTGTTTAGTAAGTTTTTTTTGCTTCGACAAAGCAAACATCAACATCATAAAAATTGTATATGGCTCATTCATCACCTACCGTTTTACCATTCAAAACCTACAGCTTCCTTGCATTGTGTAAAAACTATTTATGCTTGCGCTATATTAAATAAAAAAGAATTACCAAGAATGTAGCAATTTTAATTATTATCCTCAACGCAAGAGTATGGCTTCATTAACTCATTCATAGACACGCACACACGTTGCGTTCAATTTTCTCCTTTATGAACACACCAAAACCACGAAACGTAGAAAGTAGAAAGGCAAAAAAGAGAAAACGAGAAAAGGGCAAACGAGAAAATTTGAAAGGAAGCTGGAAACAATTTCCTTTTTTTCCTCGGCCTTCAATTAGTAATAGCAGTAATATGAGGGAGACAGAGAAGTGAAGCAAAAGCGCTAAATGAATGAATGTGTGTGTATCATGTTATGTCTATGCTGTCCAATTCACTGAAATTCTTGATATTTTTTCTCTTTAGCTCCAAACTTTCAAAGCCAGTTAGCCAGCAACAAGCCTTTTTCGATGATGCTGTGCATGGAAATAGGAATGCCATGTCAGACCAAAGGGAAAACTATTTCTTTTATGTTTGTCTTGTCCTTCTTCTTCCTTCTCTCTCGTTTATGATGGTCGGTAATTGGCCCGGTGCTTATGTGTTTTCTTGCATCGTTTTCTGCTCTTACTCTAGCCTGTCTTTACTGGTCTGTTATGTTCATGAAGCTACCAAGTGTAAAGGAAAAACTCAACTGTGCTGAGGACATTTATAGACTTTTATTACCGCGGGAAGATAGACTCTTCTCAAGTTTATCATTTAACTCATGCATTATTTTTTTCCATATTAAAATTCATTGCATAAACAAAAAAATTCTTGGAGAATGTTACAAACACAAACTACACTGCCAATATTCAGCACGTTCGTTGTAGTAAAGTTTATGTTGTGCTGATTTTTGATTGGAGTTGATGTGACTGTGAGTGCGAGTAAAAGCGTTTGCAATTTGCATTCCTTAAGAGAAATCATTTCTCCAGTAAAGTATAAATAACCCAATACCAATGGGGCTTGAAATGCATGCATGTATTTGTACTCAGGTCAGCATATCATCACCACTTATCATCTGTTTTCATTGACAGCCCAAGATAAGAAGAAGAAGCTAATAGGAAGACTTTGACTGGAAGTTTGATTCATCTCGTACAAAATATCTTAATCCGATAATTAATTCTTTAAGAAAACTGGAAAAAAGAAATGGTGGAAACTTGGATATTTTAGATCAGTTAATTTATTACACTCACAGAATCAAAGCGAGGTTGTGAATGTGGCGTTAAATTAAAAATTTGTTAGTTTCTTAGTTTGCAATAATCTCTGAAATAAAATGTTCGTGTGAAAAGTTCGAATCTTTGAATCATTTTTTGGAATCTGTTCTTTATTACCTTTAATTCGAAACTAAATCAGTTTCCTGTTATATTCCATTTTTCGGAATATTGTTCCTTCAAATTATAAATAAAAGTAACTTTAAAAGGTGAGAAAAATAGCTTGTAGAAAACTGATAGTTAAGTGTGTGTCTCTGGTTGAGCCGATT
>JAANSQ010003181.1:0-10502 GCA_036850885.1 Lepidocyrtinus dapeste
AGTTGACGCTGCATTGGGACTGAATGCCCTCTGGGGCAAAAACTGGTGGGATGTAGCATCCTGTTGGGAAAATTATCCCATTCATGTAAAATCCACTTAAAGACTACTAAATCTGAACATGATCTGTCTGTAGCAAGTAAATAATTAAGTTGCCGTCATTTGTTTCAGGAACTACTTCCGGAATTTAGAATGTTATAAACTTATGGTGCTGGATTTTACCTCAGCCTCCTTTTCTCTCATGCTTTCGTTGTGAAGAGATAAGTTTTCTGGGAAATGCTGTCGCATCATTTGATTAAACTCTATCTTTGTATGTCTCCTCCTGGAAGACGAACGCTGTAAGAATAGGAGCGCAATACTTTTACACTTTCTTTCATTTAATGTTCTACTGGAATCCGCAAAAATGGCAATTTACGCCAAAATGGAGAACTTAGCTATGAGCATTTTCCTTTGCTTTAGTGTAATGTGGGTTACGAGGCTGTATTATTATCAGTTGGTATTAATTTGGGAGTAAGTGCTTAAAGTTACAGCTCAGGGAAATTCGTCTATCCTTTGGCATTCTGTCCTGGAATTTTTGGCTTATTTTCAGACATGGCAAAACATACATTTAGATTATGCCCTCATACCGGCCGCACTTACTAATTGGCTTAAGCAGGTTGATATTCTGCCTCCATATATTTCATTTACAAAACTTTCGTTTCCGTAATTAATCCTGGAAATACTAAAGTAAGCAGTGAGTGATATCCTGGAGCATGATAGGAAAAGCAAGTTCACTATGTTTTAATTAACATAATTTTGTATCTTTCGCAGCAAAAGGATAGTAAGAGTTCTACCGACTCCTCTGAAGAATCTCAGACGGACTAAGTAATACAATAGATTTCATTATATCAGCTCATGTTATATCATGTGAGAGTTTCTTCCTGGATAAACTTGTTCCTTCATTGATCATAACGATATGACTTCTTTCCAGAAATTTCAGAAATATCTTTGCGCGTTGTTTACGTATCCTAAAATCCTAATGGATAATTTCATCTTAACGGAGTTGTTTAGGTCGAGTTATCCTTCTGGCACATGGATTAATAAAAACTAATTAAGATATCGTAAAAATAGTATAATCATGCTTCTAAGTTTTTTTTTTTATTTTGCATGGTCTTCACAGACTGCAGTGCAGACTTTAAATCTAGATTTTGATTGCGCAACTCTCCTCACCTAAGTAAAGTAGTCCCTGATATCTGTAGTTCGACCTTGTGCAACAGAGAAATTATGTAATCTGATAACATTCTGCAACTTTTTGAAGTTGCTAAAGTTAATGTGGATAGTTTTTTTGTTTTTCTACATATTTCTGAACGGGATAAGATATTTTGGATAAAACCCACCAATCAAATTCAAGTTTACCGAAACCTTCTAGAAACCTAAAAATGGGACGCATAATAATTTCTTTTTTAATGCACCTTTTACCTGCTGGGGTCGTTGATTCTCGCCCAGATTGACTCCAGCCATATTTATTCATATGTACAAAATATAATTGACACCTGGAAAGAAATCAAGTAAACAACTTAAAGATTTTTAAACAAGTTTTGCATTGTCGTATTGCGTTTGCCTACGAAATGACCTACAATTACTGCATCGCAATAATATGGTTGGTTAAGCTCAAGTATAGATGTTTTTTTCAGTACCCAATAGTTTAAAGTTTAAATGAAATGGTTTCTTTATAATAAAAACTTGCTGTGAAATTCCCATGTAATCTAAGTAATCTCCAGTAAGTTCTGAATGCTACGCCAAAGACAAGCGTGTTTAAAAAATAGAAGGAATGATAGATGATAGTCTTGGTCGCATCTTAAGTCAAAACTATAAAATAAGTACAGGTTAAACCTACATGCACATGAACATGCTACACAACCTTAGTTATTTTGCGTATTATTATTAGGTATTCAGATTTTCTTAATTAAATGCATAGGCAAGGTAAGAAAATACCCATATAGGTGTTGCTTCAGATTTAAATAGTAGTCTCCAGAAAAAAATTCTGCATTTTAGTATTTAGGTTTGTTTGGTGAGGTGCAGCTTTTATCAGTTTTCTAAGGCAAAAATGGAATCCAGCAAAGACTCTCTGCTTGTTTGTCAAAATTCGAGCCTAGAAGGGGCCACGTTTTTCTTACACAATATTCAGCGAACACATTCAAATTTTGAGGAGGTGCCTTTGGTAGAGTTCACCAATGGCTCTGTGGTGACAAAAGAGGGGATAGTTTTTCCGAAAACGGAGGAAATAAAAAACTGGGTTGTTATGGCGCTAGTGATCATTTTGTTAAGAAGATTGGTAGAAAGGTATTTATACTTTAAAGGAAGGAAACAATTAAGTAGGCCTAAAGTTAAATGATAAATGAACTGTTTATTTTTAGAAATATTTTAGAGCCTTTAGGCCTCCATCTGGGAATCAAATCAAATCTTTCAAATCGTTTGAAAAAGTTACGATGTCGAAGCCAGAAAGTAGTTCCACTTCTAGAAAAATTTCATCAACAATCAAAATCCTCAAAGCAGCAGAGTCACCTTCAGATTTTGGAATTGAGTGAGACAATAGGCTTGGAGGAGAGGGAGATTCAACGATGGATAAGGAAGAGGCGTAAATTGGACAGACCTTCCAAATTAACCAAGTTTACCGAGTCAGGGTGGGTTATAAAACAAACAAGTATTTCAGCAACGCAGGTACAATACTTTTTACGTTTAATTATTTTGATAATATTAATACAGATGGAGATTACTCTGTTACATTGCCTCCACCACGTTGGGAGTATACACTCTTTGGGATAAAAACTGGTGGCAAGCTGAAACATGTTGGGAAAATTACCCTAATCATGTAATAAATTAACGTAAATAGCATCAACTTTCTCTTTAACGAGTTTTCAAACAAATCTACATCGTTTCATAATCATGGGATTCAGGAACTACTTCCGGAAACGAGACTGTACTATACTTACGGTGCTGGTTTTTATCTAAGCCTTCTCATCACTCAAGCTTTCGACGTAAAGAGAAAAGACTTCTGGGAAATGTTGCTCCATCATGTAATTACCCTTTCTTTGATGACTTTCTCCTGGAAGATGAACACTGTCAGAATTGGAGCGCAGGTATTGCTTTTGCATGACTGCGCGGATGTCTGTCTGGAAGCAGCAAAAGTGGCAAACTACGCCAAAAAGGAGAACCTAGCGACGGTTATCTTTATTTGTTTCACAATGGTTTGGGTTATCACGAGACTATATCTCTATCCAGTGGTGTTAATCTGGGAGTGAGTACTACTTTAAATGGAACCTGTTTACCAAATGCTTATAAAATTAACATCTCGAATATATTTTTGACAGACATGGAAAAATTTATTCAAAAATTATGCCCTCGTACTGGACGCACTTTTTTAGATTCTTTAAATGCGCAATATTCTGCCTCCATGCATTTTGGACTTACTTCATTGTCAAGACAATTATTCGTGTGGTAAATCCTGGAGATTCGAAAGTAAGTTGTGATAGAATCACTGATATACGATTGCTAAAGCGTGGATTTAATCAAAATTTATTTTGTATCGTTTGCAGCTCAAAGACAGTAGAAGCTCTACAGAATCTTCCTCCGAAGACTAATAAAAATATTATGTAATATTATTTTACTACCTACCTTACGTGAAATTTCGAAAACTGTTGCGAAATATTGAAGTAAAGACATGGCTCACTAGTTCAGATAAAGTTTTAATTGTTAGAGAAACTTGTTATTACATTGATGGTGATCGTGATCACTTCTTTCCAGAAACTTCTTCAAGTCGTGTATTAAATTTATTTTCTAGTTCATTCATCTCTGGTACCTTAATGGAGTTTTTAGCCAATGCTAGATATCGTTCAGTTTTCCATGTTACACCCAACCAGTTTGCAGATTCATAAATGCTCTTAATTGTGATTGCATACGCAACTTCACTTGTTCTGCGGTATTTCCAGTTTTACCTTAATCTGAAACATTCGTCATAATTCTCTTTTTTTTGAAGATTGTCTGATAAATCTGATAAGAGTGAGAAACGTTTAATTGCTAAACGTTCTATTCGTATCGCATTGGACGTCCAGGGTAGTTAATACCGGTATTCAATATGCCAATCGCATATAAAAGAGCTTTGAAGAAAAAGGGTCATTTAGTCCATTTCGTCATGGCGAACCGAACGTACGCTGTACCGTTTCTGAAACAGTGTAACTTGCCATATCACAAACCCTGTGACCCCGACATAGAATCACTGGATAATTGGAATGACCAAATAACTTTACCCAAAGTAGGGGATGATATAAATCTCTATAAAGTATATAAAATAAAAATAATATCTATAAAATAATATAAAATATTTCTATTAAATCCTATTGGAATTTATTTGGGAATCAGTCCTGGAGTTAAATTTAAACCTTCTGATGTTCCAATTTTGGAGCGATTCTACAAGTCATTTCGGAAGCCTAGCCAAGCTCAAATTGAAGATTTAAGCACTGAAACTAAACTGCATAGGAAGGAGGTTGAGCGTTGGTTTCGAAGGAAAATGGCTCAAGATAGAGCTTCCAAGCTAACTAAATTTAGCGAATCGTGGTAAGCAAAACTATAATTAATTTCACGAACAGACAAAAAGATTAATATTATAAACATGTCAATATTAATAAAAACCTAATGCCACAGAGCGCTGCGGAACCTTCAAAGAATCACAAAATGATTTTGTCTTGAGGATCTGGTACTTATCTTCATTTTGTTGCCTTTCTTATCAGCCCATAAATTTATGTACCTAATTTCAGCTCAAAATACTGTTCCCGCGAAGACTTTTCTCTTGGACGACAGACCAAGTGACAGAAATGGCAAACACATTACCACTATTTCCATGGTCTTTTAACTGATTATTTGATGTACCTTGGTGATGTTAGCAACGATGCCAACTCTCGAAGCTTCATTGAATAGATGAATGAATGAACCTAGATCGCTCATAACTTTACAAGGACTGGTCCGATTGAGCCGAAAATCAATACCAGCCTTACGTACAAGCTTCTAAACATGTGTACCAAATTTCAGCTCAAAATGTTCCACCTACGAAGAGTAATTGCTTGGACGACAGACAGACGGATATCCCAATCTTAGTAAAATCGTTTTATGATTCTAAAAAACATAAATCCACCCCTAAATTCACATAAATTTTAAGAAAAATGCTTTATAGACACCTATTAATTTTCATTACAATACCTAAGCTACGCGAAGATTTTCCTTAACTCTTGGGTAATTTTCCTACATAAACGTACAAAATAAGCCACAAGACTTCTACATTATTAATGATATACACAGAGAGTAACTTCGAAGTGAAACAAAGTAACGTTACGACCTTTACGGGTGTAATGAAATTAAAACTTTCTCCGCCATAAAACTTTTCAATTTGTTAGGAAATTCCAATGCTATGGAATTTCATTTGTCTTGCTATTATTGCCAAATTAAGAAATGTTGCTTTCAAGTTTCACCTCTTTTTGTTTTTATTCCCAAGCTTTCTCTTGGGTTTTCATGCACCTGTACCCTAATAGGATATATACCTTATTGATATATACCTGATTTGAATCATCCCAAGTCTTGAAAATTGTTTAGACTAAATTCTGTAAATTTGTATCCAATACAAGTATTCACTATAAGTAAAGGTAGAATTAAACTGTTGCGAAATGAAACAAGATTAAAATAAATGGCCAGTAAGAACTAATTTGCTGTAGAGAGAATTTATTGTAAAGAAACGATTGTAAATCTTTATGGCTCAAAGAGCTTCAATCCTATGATGATTGAATTTGATCCCGAATTTTCAGAACTTAGATGCATATGATTACCACAACTAGTAATTTTTTCAATATCCTAATGGACGGCAAAAATATACCGAAGGGATTTTATAAAAACAGGGAAAAAGTTTTGTCTTATTCATGTTTTTACTTTTTGCTAGATTCCACCATGTTTCCATGAATCATGTAAAAGTTATTAGAGTTGTTGTGAATAGATTATTTTTGCCTCCTGTTTCGTATTGGCTCGTCAGGTTAAACGCCACTTTAATTCATAATTTTGTATTCATACCTTAACTTTTCTAACTTTGAACTACACGATGCTTGATCTGTTGTCAAAACATTTTATCTGACACATTTAAAACTTGCGATAACTTAGCTGCTGAGAGTATAACTGTAAGTTGTTTAAACCAAAAATTTTTTGTATTATATTGTGTAAAGTAGCTTTCAATGTCGTTTGAAGCACCATTTTGCTCTCATTGATGGTCTTGTCAAAATAAAGAAGGATAAAAGTCTTTTCTACATATCAACACACCGAATGTGCAAAAAACGAGGTAAAAATGGGCAGGAAAAGAGTAAGTGTATTGTTGTGATGTGATATCGACATTGACCAAATGTTGTTACAGACTCTTAGTTAAACTTTAGGTCTATTTTGTTTGAATGTTGAAAGGAAAATAACAAATATTCTCAGGTACATAATCCTTGATATTGGATAGACTTCAAATACCAGAGCTATATTTTTCGATTGGAAGAATAAGAGGGGAAATGTGAGAAAACGTCAGAAGAGCCTCTTCTTAGTTTTCGTCTCTCAAGCACATTTTTTGTTCGCTCTTGAGCTAACTAAATGTTGGATAAATTCCTTTCTGGAGTGTATTCAAGAGTTTATTCTACTAGCACCTAGTACAAATTAGTACAATAAGACTGTTTTCCTTGCTCAACTCCTCGTGTTACGTTCTAATTCAATAAGCTATTCAAACTAACTAAAGCATGAACAAAAACACTAGAAATGAACAAAAAAGTTTTTTTGGCAGTATATGGCATCTTCACTTGAAACTCGCGCATCCTGAAAACTAAATTGATGTCAAAACCATGATATAATGGGTGTGTCATAGAGCCATGTCATTGGCCTATTTCAACAAGCTATCCAAAAAAACGACTAAATCGAAGTAAAGTGTGATGGTTCTTGAAGTGAAAATTTTTTGGGGTACCTAATTGCGTTTCTTTGGCATCCAGTTGAAAAGGTAATCTTAAATGATGCAGATACCTATACATTTGATCATAGTAATACCTTTGGCGTACTTCGTAAATTTTGTTTATAATTTCTCGTTTGTACAACTGTATTCTTGAATAAATAATTCTTGAAAACTTTAAGTTTAATGATGTACATTATCTTGTTACATGATTTGTAGCAATTTTCATTAATAGTATCAAGAGACCCTAGACCAAGTACCTTTCCTGGACTAGCCAAATTTTAGAAGATATTAGCTTTCATACATACATGTGTTTTTGCCAAATTGCTGTTGGGGAATAGACTTTTGATTACTTTCTTTTTCATTCCGCTGGGAATAGATAGATAATACGGACGAGGAGGCATTGAGATTTGCTTCTTGGTTATTGTATTGCACTAAAAGTTTTTGACTAAGTACATATATATATTATAGCTGCTAGTCACTCCATCCGTGAGACAATCTGTCCGTCTATCTTGCATAATGTGCATACACATCTGATAAAACTTTGACAGACAAATAAATCAACTCCCACTATGGTGTGACAGTAAAATTATAGTCTTGATTATTAGTTTATAAAATAATAATTGATGGTGATTGATTACCATATGATTGATGGGAGAAGCAAAAAATTGAGTACCGAAAAAATAACCGCATTAGATATTATACTCATGTACATACTTTAGACTAAAATGTCCCCTACGTATTGTACATCAAGTCTAATTGTGAAAGGATTGGCAAAATTAAAGATGTATTTTACAACAATTAATTATTGTTGAATAGGTACTGTGTTTATTTTCTGGAAATATATGAAGGAATATATACTTTACAACATTGTTAAGGTATTAGTTTTGCTACGATTTCTTTTTTAAGGATTAATCTAAAGCAGTACACTATCATCCCACCGGCCCACTGGTACGCTTTGGAAAAGAAGACGGTTTTTGTCTAGATTTCATATGGTCGATAAAATATAATCAAAATATAGTATAAAACTTATCTATGTATGTATGTACGTCAAACCAAACGTATTTTATGCACAATGGTAATAAAATTGATAGCGGCCAATAAAGTATAAAAAGTTGAGGACTCCTTCATTAGAAATATACAATATGAAATACCATTTAATATCCAAGTCTTACCATTGCCGTTTGTTAAACCTCTAAATAATGAATAATGTAAAAATCCACTTTTACAAGGATAGCTTTATAGAATTTACTTTATTTAAAAGGTCGAAATCGACGACTAAAACATTTATATGCAGAAAAACAAAGTGAAGTTTGTAAAAAGATGGTATTTCCATGACTCCCACATAAAAAACATCTGTAAAAAATATCAATTGTTTTGAACCAAGTTTCAAGTTAAAATTGAATTTATACAATAAGTGTAAGGATTTACGGACTACTTGTTGGATCGATACCTGTTTTAACTATCGGCACCCTTCTAAGCAGACACTTCAATTCAACCCCAGTTTACTATATTTTTGAAAATACTTATGCACTAACTATTTTTGAAGTTGAATAGCTGGAGAGGAGATGGCACATAAAATATTCCCAAGTCATCCTTTGGTTTTTATATTAAGCAAAAAGCTGACATCCTCAAAAAATTGATGCATTATAATTTTTACAGGAGTCATTTCTCGTAGAACAAAAGCAAAATTAAGCTCTTTTATGCACGTTTAAGTTAGTTTATACTTTCTTGGCTAAACTCTGGGAGAGAAAGTAAACAATTTATTTATTAAAAATATTCTCCCTTTCTGGTGGCGGAAATTTTCCTCTTGAAAGATTGCTGTTCCAAATGGCCCGCTTTTCCTTCTGACTGAGTTCGCCTTGACATAAGTTTCTTGTGGTGTGGTACTGCGGTAGAGTTAAGGATGGTGCATTTAACCAAATCTAGTTCCGAAAGTAGAGTTTTGTAAGAAGCACTTTTATAAAACTAACTTGAAACTATAAAAATAAACAGGCAAAATGCGTGTTAAGTAGGCATATGAAAACGAAGTTGATTTCTCCAATGTCTGGAAAAAGGCTGTAAGAAAATAAAAAACTATAACCTTCTTACTGCATGGTGTAAATTCTAGACATTGACCTTCTACGAGATGCCTTTTATTTTCACGTTCGAAATATTGCTATGTGCTCCACATGTTAAGTTCAAAGCTCATCAGGCGTAATAAAAACAGAAGACTACGGATTCAAGCATTTTTTGACTCATTTTGCTACCGCAAAAGCAAAAAGAATTCATACTTTAATCTCAGAGTTTTAGTTCTGACTCTAGTAAAGTTACATAAAGTAGGTATTACATATGCTTACTACTTCCTAAAGTATTATGGAGTCAAATCTGTGTTTCTGCAAAAAATTGAAGTAAACTATTGCTTTGTATTCATCTCGTGAACAAATGGAATACTTTGGGTGAATGTCAGAAAAACATTGTTAACTCGGTTTCTTATGTCTGGCGATTACTACCTTCCTATGAAAAATTTTCAGCAGCATAGATTTTAACCGTTTGCATTTTGAAGTAATAATTTATATTCGTTTTCATCGCTTCACTATAGAGCTTGTTTAGTTGGTTTGGATTCTTAACCTACAGTAAAGACGTGACCTTAAATATCAGAAAATCTCACCGAAGAGTAATATCAACCCAATCCTTTTGCTTTTCACTTGTTTGTCGTGCTAGTTAAAGGCCGTAGCGGGTGCTTTCACCAATATAACAGGTTTCATCCGAGAGTAAAAAAAACGTTGAATGCAATATAAGGGGACTACTGGAAGTTATACTGTTATATTTCTTCTTTCCATCAGCAGTTAATTGCTTGGGAAGTGGATGTTTCTGAATGTATTTTCAAACTTTAAATATCTCTAAAATTTTTCAAATTAATTAGCTTAAAATCATTTAGTACTTTCTCTTTAATACGATTACAATTAATGTAAAAAGGTTCAAACGTTATTGCTAAATTCCATCGATTTATCCCCCGGAGTATGTTGGGTTTGCCAAGGTTTTCAACGAAAAGTTATATTTCTCTCCAATCTGTTAACGAATTCTGTCCAAATTCAATCCCAACCTTCCTTTATTCAATTCCAACCATTCCATCATGTTTCAGCTCAATCGGACATATAATCATCAAAAGTTAGAGGGCTTACCGATGGACGGACGGACGAACTCATAAATATCATATATTTTAAGTTCTTTGGTACTTAACTTAGTTACTAGTAGTCCTAATTACACTAATGAGGTAAGTTGGTACTAAACGCTTAGATTTAACAAAAGTTATTGAATTTTTAGGGACCCCTTTTGTCTTTTCCTTTTCTCCTTACATACTAGGTTACACGTATACTTTTTTGACAACTTTAACCTAACCAGTTTCAACCTTGGCCACTTACTGGAAAGTATGATGCAAAAGTCTATGACCCCGGAGCAGAGAAAGTATATATTCTTTATTAAACTCTCTGCTCGCCAATGAAGAACAAAATAGTCACAAAATTTTGGGCATAAA
>JAANSQ010003182.1:0-10500 GCA_036850885.1 Lepidocyrtinus dapeste
AAAGTTAAAAACAAAATCCTAAAACTATAAAATTAGAGTTGAAATGAAATATAATACATAGTAACATTCATAATACATTATTGCGCAAAGCTTCATAATATTCAACAATTTAAACCACTCATCTCCGATATTTGCATTTTCATTGCGCTCACATTTATTTATTATGTTTTTAAGGATTTAGTGTCATTTGCGCTTTCACAATCTTCAACAATTGTTAAATTGGGGTGCATAAGTATAAGTAAGCTATGTTGGATGTATAGTTCGAATCATGTGTTGACAGTAATAACATATACTGTACATTTTAAACTAAGCTTGAAGATTTATTATTTGTAAAAAAGAATGATGTCGAAGTAATCTTATTTCTATACATTTCTGCCCGCTGGAACGAAAATTCGAATTTACTCTTTTGAAAGGGGGCAGATAGCAAGGATTGTGGCAAACGGAGTGATTTTATTCTTGTATATAGGTTGCAATATGTAGGTCGTTAAGGACTGTCTGTTTACTCTCCGAATTGAATTTGAGAATGCGCTATTAATTGAGGATTTTACGGTATCTAGTTCCAGCTCCCCATCAATGATTTCAATGAGAGCTCAAGTGCTTGCAGCTGCTCGTGTATCTTTCCAGTTATTGTTTGGGTACAATTGATTTCCAACACTTGTGTTCATATCATATTGTGGTGATTCATCTTCCTCTCAAGAGTCATCAAATACTCATTGCTAGCTCATAAAATGCAACAAAGCATTGTTGATTAACTAGAGTGCCACTTTTTTCTATTAATTCGGTGGAACGTTATATGCCTGCCAGAATCTTAATATTTTTTACACAAATAACCTTTTATATTTCAGTTATTATTGGAGGAATTTAAAAAGTTTGGAATTCGAAGAAAAATAATTGATTCTACAAAGTTTACTATATTTATTTTAAAAAATTTTCATCATAGCAACTGGCTCAGTTCTTGAGTAAATCTAACTAAAAACGTAAGCATGTACGTCAGTATGAAAAACCCACATGAAAAACCTTCTATTTACGAATATCGCTGTTATTTCATGAATCAAAATCAAAACGGGATTATTTAGGAATTAAAAGTTTTTTGTTTAAGGGACATTTTAAGCTTTCTGAAAACTTGTTTACTATATCGTAACAAAGACTCCATTAACAAAGAAATGCGATATAATTCAAACAAAAAGAAGTTCCCAACAAAACGGGAGCTTCACCGAACAACAATTTTAATCAAGCTTGATGTTCTATTTTGAAAAAAAGGATTGCTTTAATAATTTTTTTTACAAGTTTTGGGAAGTGAATCTCGCTTGGAATGAAAGCAAGTGTTGATGTAACCAGAAGGAAATCAGGTGGTTCGTTTTAAATGGACCATTGAAAAAGTTACAAAAGAACAGCAAAAAAACTCGAGGGTCAATAGCCTGCACAAGTTCTTAATCGCTTTTGTATTCGGATGTAAACAAAAAAATGTACTTGTTCAAACTTAAAAATCTTTTGTAAAGGAAAGGAGCATGTGTTGCGTTGGGGTAAAAAGGGCTTTTTAAATCAATTGAAAAAATGACGTATTTCTGAATTAAGGTTTTGAGACTTTGTTTTTAAGCTTTGAAAGCTTTTTTAAACTTATTCTTGCACTGCTTGCTTCCGATGGATTGACGGCGTTTCATGAAAGTCTCATCTTAATTTGTAAATGAACCTGTGTGTGGCAATGATACAATCAAAAGTCCACAAAAGCGTGACGGAAAAGGGTAGAGCATGCAAAGAGTATGCTAGACAATGTAAACAAAGATTGATAATGATGATAAAGTGTGTAAATACACTTTTGGACTACACACTAGTAATCATAAAAACAAGTCTAGTTGAAAGCAATTATATGGTCACTGGGCAAGAACGGAGTATACTGGTATAATTCATTCCTGTTAAGCAGTTGTTGCCTTATGTTGACTAGTAGAATTTTCAGTTTTGTTTCTACTAAATTCCTGAAATTTATTGAATGAAGCAGGCTTACACAATTTTACGTACAAATTTACCAATTATTTACATTTATTTACGCATTAAAATAACGTTTTGGTGATCGCTGTAGTATTCCGAGCATACTGCAAGAATGTGTAAGGTTTAAATTGAATGGTTCAAATTGTGACTTGTATTTTATTTTTTATAATTGATAAATTAAGAGATTTTTTGATTTAGTTTACAGTTCTAAACTCAAAAATCTAGCTTTTTGTTTCACCTTCAATATCCACTATATTACTTTCCAGTTAATTTTTATTGGTTTCCACTCTAAATTAAGCTATTATAAATCCTGATTTTGTTTTTTAGACTCTATTCTATGGTTATAATTGCATATTATGAAATCAAAGTTCCGTGACTTTCATTTTTGACAAAGTTGTTACATGCATCCATTTTATGTTTAAGTTAATCTTAATTTCTCAATTCGATTGGACATTTATGAATGAAAATGTACATCTTGCAGGCATTTGATTAAAGGAAAGCAGTTGATTCGCATGTGTCATAATTTTTATGTATCCAGAAAAATACATTTTGGAGCGTCTGCGTCTTCATCTCAGCATCTTGAAACAAACGTATTTAAAGTAAAGTTTGGGTGCAAGAAAAATCTCAAACTTACCCAATTTGTTCTCACATTGACTCATTTCGTTTTGTGCCTATATAGCATTGGTTGTAATATTAAATTGCTTAGCTGGCATTCTCGTCCAAGCAATTATGCAAATTCATGTGGTTCTTTCTTTAGTTGTGGTCTTTAGACTAACCTGTTCTCTTCTTCCATTGTAATGATAGCCTGTGACTGAACCATTTGATTTTTTTTCGCTCTTTCATGGTCAAGACGGACTTGTAGTTATGCATGGAACAATTTAAGGAAAAATTCGGCGACTCGCTCTTTTATAGTAAAACTTTTTGTCGAGTAAGAGAGTTCTTACCGTTCCAGTGAAAAAATACTTTGGGTGGGAAAGAATTTGATGAATTACATCAAATGCGATCGCTATGATAAAATGTCTCTGGAGTCATCAAGTTGGAAAGTCTCTAATTGAATAGTTTTCATAAAAAAAAACATCATATAAGGCCATATCAACGGAGCTGACACGACTTCGTTCTCCAAAAAATCTATGTTGGCAACTCGAAAATCATATTTCCCTTATAAAGTTATTTTACTGGCATATACCATATACCCTGCTCTATGCCAGTGTCGGACTGTAGTGTAATAATATTTATCCCCATATATTCTGGTTTTAATACAAATTATTGAAAAGCAGGCTTATTGTGGTCAAGATAAAGGTTGGGAAGTGCCATGCCCATAATGTAGGAAAACTCTTTTATGAAGATGGATTCATTGAATAAAACCACTATTCTAGGGTTAGTCTTTTCTTGCCTGTCATCAGGGATGATTCTTGCTTATTTGTCAGTCAACTCCGGGAAAGCTCAATGTAGGAGAGCACCTCCTTCGGCATGTGCAGTAAAACGGAGAAAAGAATACCACCCTTTCTAGTGAGCCAGAGCAAAAAGTCAAGAACGAGGGGTTTTCCCATTTTTCTTCATGTAAGATTTGGCTGGCTTTCTACGTCAAGGAGGTAGCAAAGCATTGGTTAGGAGCATAATTTCTTCTTATTCAACTCATACTGGATTGATCAGAGATACCAATAAGACGCCGAATAATATGGATGTCATACTTGAGCAAAAATAATGAAGACCACTGCTAAATCTCAGAATCTTGGTTAAGTGGGAACCATACACAGTGCACTTTTTCTAAGAAAATACAAACTTGCTACCGATTGCGTGATACGTACATTATCATTGCCTATCTTGTGCCTGCATTTTCACGTGCGACAGAAATTTTTGCTTTACCGTCGATTTCATTTAGTGTCCACAGTATATTCATACATCTGGACGAAGTGGTCGCGCTAAGTGATGGTATGGCAAATAAATAAATTTGTAAAAAGAGGGTTTGCTCCAGTTGTATTCTTTTCCCTACTTTACTCTAAAGCAGTATGGACAGGGAAAGACCAAAACTTTGTTACAATGTTCGTGCGAAACGGGTTTCCTTTAAAAAGAGGAACCCGGGACGTGAGAGCAACAGTATAGGATCATGTGTCCTATAACCCGCAAGTCCAATACCATCTCTTCTTCACCTAAATACGAACGTGCCAAACTTTGTGAAACAATCCGACGCCTTGTTTTAGGGGCATTACGAAATTTTATGGAATGAAAACTGTAAATTTTAAGATGTAAGCTTGTGGAAAGGTTACCCGTGTAAACTCAAGCACCTAATTTTTTATGGAATTAATTTAACTAAAATGTGTGATTGTTTGACTTTGAGAGCCAAAGAACAGTAGATACAATAAAAACAATTTAGCTTATATGTGCTGTTGTGTAAGAACCTTTTGAACCTCTTCTTGATCTTAACTTTGAATGATCAACGTTTTAATAGGTTTCTTAAAACTGCAGCTTGCAATATTCATTTTGGTCATGACCATCTTTCGAAAGAAACGAGCTTCTTCACTTATATGTTGATATACTTTGGTGTTAAGCGCAGACTTGAATACAGAATTGGTTTTAACGTTAACCTACATAGGTAACTGGTTATCTTTACATTCTAATGTGCTTCGTGTATACACGTAATGAAGTTTTGAAAGCACATTGAAGAAATCTCCAGTCATGTCATAAAAAGTAAAGTTTGTAAGTCAATTCCATCGTTCGCAATATAAACTTTAGCTTAGTCTAAAGTGCGTATTTTGCGTCTACACATACTAAAAAAAATCCGCGCCAGCTTGAAAATATTGATTGCTTCTCACAGAGAACCAATCATGTTGTAAACACTGCGACCTAAATGAATAAGGAATTACACGAGAATTAATTCTTACAAAATGTCCTTTGGAAGAATAAAAAATTCATTTTCTCTTTGAATCTATAATATCAGAAGGGAATTCAAAAAGAATTACTAAATTAAATACCTCCCATGTCAGAGTTGATTGTTTCAGGGCTTTTCGTCAATACCGGGCTGAAAGCATCTCTTTAGAGTCCTTTTCCTGGTGATTTGGTTAGAAAATCATAAATTTTAACGTCGCAAATTACTGATTACATTTAGATTTAATTTTGAATCATGTAAATGTAAAACTGAGTGAAGTGACAGACTAGACTGTCAGCTAAAGAGTGAAGGAAAGAGAATGTTGTTACTTCATAAGCTCAAAGTGACTTATAGCTAGCTATTCTCCAGCCGGAAAAACGAATATGTACCTGTACCATGTGAGTTTTCCTGAAGCTCATTCTTTTCTTGTCACGACGACTGTGGGAAATTCTCAGGCATAATAGATATTTAAAGAGAAGAATATAAGAAGGCAAAAATAGCTGTTCTTTTTTTCGTGGTAAATAAACCACCCTCTCTGAATAGTTTGTTTCGGTAAGGGATTTTTTTTCATGAGTGTCATCATATGAATTTATCACACTCACTTGAAGAATGAAATTTAGAATTGGCAACGAGACCGTGTAAATTACTGTAAGGTATGCTGGAACCAAAAAGTGTCGCGATTCGCCCTCTTTTTCTAGAGTACTTTGTGTTTGCTGAGAAACAAAATAGAAACTGAAATCATAGACTTCAGTATGAACTTTATGTCCTTATCAAGCTCGAGCAACAGCAGCAGTAGTAATAACAACTCAGCTTCTCTTTCTGGAATCGGTAGCACGAATCAAGGAAATAGTCATAGTACTCCTCATCACTTTCATCATCATCAATACTATCATCATGCAGCTTCGGCTGGAGCTCATACAGCGCATCATCCCTCAGCAGCAACAGCTTATCACCCGTATTACAATAGTTATCATCATCATTTCAATCCAAGTTTATCTGGGGCAGCAGGTGTTTCTTCGACAAGTTCTTTAGCGGCCGCAGCCGCCGGAATATTTACGAGTAATAACGGTAACGGTGGAAATACCAACGGTGGTAATACTCCGATTAGCGGAAACAACATTAACCATTTCCCAGGCTCCTCTGACCCGATTAGTGGGACTCCAGGAGGTATTTCTTCATCATCTAGTAATACTGGAGGCTCTCCCTCCCCCGTTGTTTTCTCGTCTTCGCCAACTGCATCTTCCCATTCTCAGAGCTACTCGTTGTACCAGTCTAATCACCATTCGCATAGACACCAGCATCATCCCTTTAGCTCACATATAGCTGCGGCTTTCTCCAGCTTTTCTGCCGCTGCCGCGTTATCGTCAGTTTGTAATGCTGGAGTAAACAGTGGTTACACAAATAACAACAACATTAGTTGCTCGCCAAGTACGGCACCTTCGTCATTAGAGACTCAGCCAGTAAATTTATCTCCTTCTTGTTCTGTGAAGTCAAGTAATAGCAACAGTAGTAGCACAACCAATACCAATACATCACCACCCATCTGTAAAATTGATCGGGCTAGTGCAGGTTCTATACTATCCTCAGAGTCATCAAATAGCCCTACTGTCGTTAATTCATTACACTCGCAAAATATTAGCAATATTGTTAGCAACGGTGTGAATGCTCGTACTAATGAATCAAACTTAGAGAGTCGACCCGGTTTCGAAAATAGAGATTCCGGCGTGGTTTCCGATCCTATTCTCAATTCATCCGAGGCTGATGGTAGTTCATCTCCGTCTCTAGCTGTAGATAAGAGTACAAACAATAACAACGCAAATACTGGCACTATTCTTAACAGTGCTACAAATAATAATTCGACTGCTGTAGCCGCCAGACATTTCTCAACAGCGGCTGCTGCCACAGCAGCCGCTTTATTAGCCGCAGCAAGTGGTTCCAGTAGCAATATTGAAGTGTTGCACCATCATCATCACCATCGAAGTCATCAAATTTCTTCGTTACTTGATCCCAGTCCGTTTCATTTTTCATCTGCGTTTGTTAGTCACCACCACTCCCATTTATCTCCACATCATCATCTTCCCACAGTTGTGCAGCATACCCCAGGTAAACATCTAGTTATGCCGTGCGTTTTTGATTGACGTGGGCAAGGAAAGTCCTTGCTTTTGAAAAAACTTTTGGGTTATTGCCTAATTTTATATGCGTAAAAGATTATGGCTGCATGTAAAAACACTACTTCACCCAAGTCTTGACTTTTTATAAAAAAAAATATCTGTTTCTAAGACAAACTTTATATAAAACAATACATTTAGGAACGAGCGGCATAAATTTTTATTTGGTTATAAGATTTCCTTCCTACTATTGTTTTTGCATAATGCCCCTTATGCATTCCCCCGCACATCATCACACAATTTTCTTCCTGGTCTCATCACTTTTCTTTATTTCCAAAACTGATCTACAGTGCTCGTTTTATGCAAAGGGGAATTGCTCAAGTGAGAAATAGTGAAAGCGGAAAATAGTATAAAGTAAGAAAATATATTTAATATGGCTTTCCTTTTTCTACGCGCGTAGAAAAAGTTGATCGCGAAACCTTTATATCATCGTATATTATGATGATTTTCTAAAGGAAAAGTAGCTTTTTTTGGGGGGGGGGCAAGAAGAGTGGTACGAGTCAAGCAACCAAAAAGTTTATTTTTACTTCAAGTTAAACATTCAAGTTAGTGAGTGAGGTCGGTCTTCCTATATATAAATCTAATAGTGTGAAAGAGGATGTCATGATATGATGGGAATCTGCCAGCTGGCATTGCTTGACTCCACGACGAAGTATATATTTTCGTTATAAAATGGCATCTTCTTGTGAAACTTTATAGGAAAAGTGTAGGACAACAGCGAAAATTTCGTTTCATGTAGCGCTGTGATCCTTTCCTTGGATAAAAACTTTCTCGGGTTTATGAGATGCATCCATGGAATGAAAAAGCAATGCACTAGGCCTAGGTATTGAAATGGCTGTACTCATAAGTCTGATCAACTTTTAATGTCACATGATTAACTAATTGTATGTAAGGTTAGTCTTAAAACTTTGCGAATTTTTCTTTTGTTACTTGCAACTTTACATCATAAAAACGCATAATTTCACTTTTTCCATAATTCCTTTTGTTAGCGAACTTCCATATTGATGGCTGGTAAGTATCATATTATCTACACATTTTTATCGATTGTATAACAGGAAATTTTCATGGATGATGTAATTATGTTAGCAGTTGAAGACTCTTACGTAGAAAAGATTGCCCACCAAGTTTATATTAAAACGCATCCATTTGCGACGCCAACGACATACAAATAGAATGTATCAATATTGTTGGACATGTAAATAAGCAGTATCCTGTGCCTCCTTTCTAAAAACATCATTAATCTTAAAAACTGATACATACGTTAGCTGCATTATATGGACATATTATATAACGTGTTTGCTCCTAAAATCTCATGTGAATTTAAAATTTTTACATTAATGTCGATCACAATTCTAGTCTCTTAACTACACTTTTATTGACATTTATTGTATCGACAGGTTTAGTTTGTTAACAGTATCTAGTAATTAACTTATCTTCATGATTCAACCAGCCCATTCACATGGTACATTTTAATGTCATCAATATATGTTTTGCATGCTTTTTAAATCTTTAAACAACTAAATCATTATCACAAACGCTCTATTCAACTTATTTAAGGTGTACAAGTTTGTAAAATACAACTTTTGGTTTTATTGCTTCTAGATATTTCATTAGCTAGATGGAAACATTCTGATATATTATGTAGTGCATGAATGCAGCTAGGAAATTTACAAAAATCTGTTTAGATTGTTGAAAGTTATAATTAGGAATACTAGTTAGTGCTGGTCTAGTTATTTTGCTTGAAGATTATAGAGTTTAAGTGCTTTTAATGAGGGATCATACGTAATCAAATTCATGGTCATGTTGACTTTGGTGTTTTTATGGTGATGAAGAGATAATCTACAAACCTAAAAACATTCAATGCTCACACACGCTGTCATCTTCACTCAGAATGGATTTTTACGACGACGGTGTGAAAAAAGATTCGACAATCTCGTAAACCCCAGTGTAATCTGAAGATCGCGAGGGAGCGATATTACGGCAAAAAATGGGTGTTATGTAACAATAAAATCAATTCACTTTACGTATATTTAATGATTGTATTTTAAAGTCAACCAATCACGAGATCAATGAGAAAAGGACAAGTTGACTTGATTTGTCAAGTTTTTTTATAGCTTCCAATCAGGTATATTGTGTCTACTGTTATGTAGTTCGAGAGCGAAAGTCTTGTTTTTCAGTATTTCATGGGGTAACTCCCCTTGATAGTAGTTAAAACTGCCATGTTTTTATCATTACCTTTTCATCTTTGTTGTGCGCTGTTGTCAGCTGAATAAATTGCTCCAATTCCCACTGCATGTGATGTTAAAAATAGTAAAATCCCATAAAACAAATTATGTTTTATTATTGCATTGTATAAATATGTGTAATAATGCTTGACTTGCATACTTGATTATTGATGTTTTTCTGTACCATCAAATAGTCTTTTATTAAGTTTCTACCCCATGTTTACTCCTTGTTAATGTAATACGGTGACTCAATCACGAAAATACCCACGGTTTGCTGAGTTTTTGATGTTGGATACTGCACAGCGCCCAGGGCTTGTCCATAAGCGAATTTTTTAACAAGGAAAAACATGCTTTCGATTTCACGCTCTAGGCCACGATCTTAAGAACAGACATTTATATGTATCTGTTATCTCAGTTTGGCCAAATGTTTTCCCGGATACTAATTAATCATTAATACTACGTAGGAATGGTAAAATCGGATGCATTTCTCAACTGTTTGAACAAATCAGTATTGAAAAAAACTAATAAATTTGCGTTCACGCAGGATAACTGCTTGCAAATATTAACTTGATCTTTGACACTGGGACGCAAGAATAAAGCTTCATTTCATTTAAGTAGTAAAGTAGGATTTAATCAATTTGGATTTTATAATACAATGAGTATAGTTTTAAAGCATGATGTATTTTCAATTTGTGTGCTATTGATACCGCATTGCTCCAAGAAACCATACGTCTGTAATTGTTCTTTTTATCAAGTCAAATCTTCATAGTTAGTCATATGGGGATTTTTTTTTGTTTGACGTAATAATGTATAACAGTATATCACTTGAATTTGATGATGCCAAAACAAAATACCCGCATAAAAGTGTAAAAAGATTTTGGGTTCATAATTCACATGCATGGGTAATTACTACGTATTAATACGTATAAGTAAGTAGTTGTTCTTGAGGAAATTGAAATTAGTCGCATTAAAATGCAACCACAGCTGAAAACCTTTGTAGTAAGTAGTATGGTCAAGTAAGTTCATACCCATGGGAAAATCTTTCGTCTTTTATCTCCTCGACATTCATTAATCAAGTCTTCATTATAATTCATTTTATGTTTTGTGAGGTTGGCTCTACTGACATTGAGCGCGTTAATAAGTTTACCTTATTGAGGTTTTGCTCGCTGCGAATTTCACTGTTTTTGATCCATTTTGCGATAGTATGTATTCTATTCAAACTACAATTACTACTTTACGCTTGATTATTTAAAGG
>JAANSQ010003183.1:0-10496 GCA_036850885.1 Lepidocyrtinus dapeste
AAAATCCACTTGAGTTTCGAAGAACTCACAGAATCTTTCCACAGACTTCATTTGAAAGCACTATAGCTTTGCGAAAAAAATGAACGCAAGCTGGGGCCAGGCCAGCCAAAGGCATAGACTTCCTCAAAATCCTTAGGATAATCACATCACATGCGGAAAATCATGAAAGGGTAGAAGATGAAAGAGTTTAGAATGAAGCATTTTTGCCCAGTGAAATACTCTGACAAACAAACGATCTGGGTACGGCATCTAAGTTCCTGACTGACCGCTCAAGGAGGATGAATGACGAAGTGACAGTGAAATTGAGGAACGGATGCAGGGAAAAGGATAATGATGAGCACAGAGCACGCAGCGTATAGCTTGTCAGATAATGATGATATTAATAATGCACAAAGTCTAGATTGAATAAGGTACCTTATCATATGTAATCTCTCATCATGATAATTGCACAATATGGAACCAAACCAAAAAGTTTCTTTCTTCAGAGTTCATTCTAATATTTTTAGAATGTAACGATTCCTTTTCCCCAGGATACGAAACGTTATATCCTTCTTCCTACATTCTTAAAAAGGAGTGGAGTGTAGACTCGCCTTCCAATTTTTATCCTTCTCGTGTGTCCAATAATTACCACAATGCCCCGAAGAAAGTTGCTCATCATAGGAATGCATGACTAGTTTCTAAAACGGAAATACATAATGTGTCTTTTATATACACTCCTCCTAAAGGGGAAAACCTTACCTGGTGTATAGGAATAATCAACTTTCAATGAAATGAGGAGCGTGTGTGTGTGTGCCAAACTGAATTCCCTTTTCTCTTCATTCATTATGCCATAATCTCAAATCTAATTTTGTAGACAAGAAAAAAAGCCTTAAGCTTCTTATCCCGTTTTCTTCTTCTTAGTTCCTTTTTTGTAAGAGGACATCTAAGCCACATAGCAAATGAGTGTGTGGTTGGTAGTCGGTACCGTAAGGATCATATTCCACCGTTTCATATTCGAGGCTTAAATTATGTTAAATTTTTGCAAGGTTGGATGTTAGATTGGACCTAAGAATCCTCCCGCGTGTTTATTAAACCTCGCTAGAATATGTAACCCTAGTCTCATCATTTTGTATCATGAACCTCTAGAAAAACATTCAAACAAATTGAATTTTTCAGAGGAGCTAGAGGATAATGATGGCATGACAAGAAGAAAAAGTAAAGCTCAAACAAAGCTAATTCATATGATTAGATTGTTACACCTTACCATGAGAATGATTACCGTAAACAGCATGCGGTACAGCTACTCAAGCAAAAAATGTATTAATGTTAGAACTATAAAAACAAACAAATTATAGAGCAAATTCATTTGTTATCGTCATCATTATTAATGCGTTTTACTTTATTATTTCGTTTCCCTTCTTTAACTTTCAAAGACTCAAAGAGTAAGTTTCAGTCTTCCTATATTTTTCATGCATGGCACATACTACAAGTCACTGAATGAACTGAAGTACCGTGCAAGTGTACATTAAGATATTTAAATTTTGAGCTTTGCTAGTTTCTTTAATACACTTTAAACTCTGATCACGTGATGACTTGCAACATCGCGTTTATGCCATGTTCATTGCGGAACTTGGTCTTTTGTGACATAAGCTATTTATAAATTCAAGTGGGACTATGCTACAAATAAAATTCATAATAAACCCATGTCAACAGAAAATATTTCGACGTCTTAAAAATATTTTGCGTATCTGTGGCGATTCTTGGGGCTGTTAGGTTTGTCAATGAATGCTGTTGTGTTTGCGAATGAATGTACTGCTATATGTCGTGATATTTCCAAATTCACATAAATAATATTGTTTTAGTTTTAACTACTGTAGAAAAACCTGAAGACTTTGATGAGCTAGTCTCTAAAGGACAGAGGGGATTTCACTTTTATGCAGGTTTTTTTTTACATAAGCCTAGCCTGATTTGCAATGGTTTTTTCCTTTAAAATTGAAACATTTTTGTATGGTCTGAAAAGGAAAAGGCCCTCCAAAGATATATATTTTTGCGAAGCTGCATGATTATGATTACATGACTAAAGTCTACAGGACAATGTGCTCTTGACTCCTTTTTACGTTTGTAGGTAATTACTCCTATTCTGCAATTCAAACTTACACTTTATTTTTTTGCGAGATTATTCCTTCTCGCTCAATCTCATTCATTGCTAGGTTGTCAGTCTCTTCATCATTAAGTGTTTGCGTACGCAGTATGGCATATTACCTAAGAAAATGTTACGTTAAATCCTTGTATTTCCGAGTTGTCTTAGGCTTGCAAAAAAGTCGAAAGTGATCGCTCCCTCATATTTCATGTTTGGGATTTGGGATGTGGTTTCATTTTTGAAGGATTATTTTTCTCTACGCTCTGAGCAAGTACGTAATACGTATGCAAAATGACAACAAAGTAGTTTGATGGACAAGACTAGAAAAAAACATGAGGGGAACATGAAACCCTCAAAAGAGCCCTTTTTTCTGATGTGCGCACAAATTTTATGGCTGAAGAAGCAAATTGTTTTGCTTAAATATATGTCCTGCTCTTAAGCTGATTGTTACATAACGAACGCAGTGTCGTACAATTTGTCCTATTATTTATTTTATGCAATACAAGTTTTTCTCGAGAAATATAATAGTTTTTGATACACAGCCGTAGAGTTACTGTCATGTCTGCGAATTTTGCGATCGTGCTCTTCCTTTCCAAAAAAAAACTCTTGAACTTTTTCAAAATAGAGTTGGCTTTCAAAATCACTATATTTTTCAAGTGTATCTGAACTGCGCAATTTGGTTAATGATTTGTGTGTAAAGTAAGAGACTAGCGAGGCTATAGCTCATCTCTCCGTTTATTTTTTGTAAAAAGTATTACGAAAGTGAAAACACAAACCGATGCGAAATAATCATGTGTGTTTATATTTGTCACTCTTTTACTGTAAATTGCGAAAATTATGTCTGAAAATTTTCTGGGCTATGAATCCAAGAACATTTCATGCAGTTACAATCTTACAATATCATTTTTCCCTAAATAAGTTATTACTCAAAGCGAGACTTTTTAACGTTACAAAGTTGAAGTGTTAGACTGATTGTTGCTTGGAGAAGTTGCAACAATCGATGATAGTCGATGTGTTTATCGTGTGCTACTTTGGGTCGTATTTTGATAACTTTTTCGCTATTATTTCTTGTTAGGTGATGTGAATATGATTTAATAAATAATTACACTTATTCATTGCAAAAATTATATTGTGGGGTTTGTAAGTTATTAAGCTTGGGCGCCGACTGCAAAATCAGAAAGTTTAATGCAAATACATTTACTTTTAATTCAAAAAGATTTTGAAGTTTTCGTTTACGTGGATTACGTGATAATGGTAAAATTTGGTGGCGTTCCACGTTCCATTAACAATTAAAAAAATCTGGGGAATTGCTTCCAAAAGTAAAACTAGTGCAAGAACAATTCGTTATTATTTACGAATAATACTCTAAGAATTAGCAGTAGCCATGGTTTCCATGATTTATCATGACATTCACGACATGTAATTCCAGGTCACTCGGTTCTTCTGACTACATATAAATGTCACCGTAAAAACAATATAAAGTTATGCAATTTACATGACAACAGTAGTTTGTCAGTATCAAATGAAATGAATCTAGATAATTTACTCAATGTTCTTGATACCTTGATAGTATTGGGTTATTTCGGAAGTTGACATAGATTTGATACCCTTGCATTGGAAAAATCCTTACATATTTTAAAATCATACATACATAGTTACAATGGCAGGGTTGTGATACCTTTAAAACATGGAATGAATGAAACGATGGGAAGATCGCCAAAAAAGCGAGATATTTTGGATAAGTAAAATAGTCCACAAGACTACAAGCCTTCAACTGAAGTTATGCGTTTTCTCTGTCTACTATCATTATTCTTGTCAGCCCGCATTCTCGACCACCAGCACGAGAATTAAGAATCAAATGGTGTCTGTTCTTTGAGTGATGCGTTGATTGTGACTCTACATTAAGAAATTTGTGTCACAATGAATTGCAAAAGGTTTTAAAACGCTCGTGTTATAAAGTGAGTGGGAGAACTTTTGGTTTTCGTGTTTTAGTGATTGTGTTGATATGAAATAAGGTTGACACGTTAGGTTGCAATAAGGGAAAAGCCTTTGGAATGATTTTAGGTTGAACGATAGGCTGACATGCAAAAAAAATGATTGATTCACTATTACCAACTACCACCAGCATCCCTGCACCGTTGAGACATTGGCTACAATAACAACCCATACGTTTTAACTAAACGTTAAAAATTGACCACTTTGAATTTTTTCATGTAAGCTTCTGGAGACCTCAAGAATGAAGAATTGTAACCATTCCGCATTTCCACTTAATTCTATACTCATCGAGAGTGACATAAAATCAAAATATTATTAAATACAAGGTAAAAGGATACACGCTCTGAAGGGAGCTACTTAAGGAGCCACTATTTGACAAAGTCTCACTCTCAATTCAATATTTTGAAGGTGCTGAACCAAAAAATCCATTCATCTTGCAAATCTATAGAGAGTGATGGCACGGCACAGAGAATTCCCAAAAGACAATGACCTGAATGAAACTAAATATGCTCATATAGTTTATCGAAGAAAATAAACATTCAAAGTGTCAGACAAAATGGTTTCTTGTAATTCAAGAAGGCATTGTCTACAAAAAAGATCCCGTGATGTGTAGTCCAATTATGTAATTTTATGTGATGACTAGACTATATACTATGCGTGCGTTCGAAGCCTTTATGCTTACCGTATAATATACTACGTTAGCAATTTAATTATTCACCTGCCAACTCAAGGTTGAACAGAGAGTGAAGCTTTTGTCATTGTTTTACCAAAACCATCTTGACAAGTAAAGCCCGACTTTCGCTCACATGAAATCTACAAAGTTTGTGATTGTGAAGCGTACTTCCTCTGTAGAAAGATTAGGAGTGACCACCATCTGATGTACTAGTAATTCTAGAAAAAAAGAAGTTGATCAGTAGGGGTTATCTCTTTTCTTGTTGTTTATTTCTTGTAAATTATTTGCATAATAATGAGTAAGCGTTGAACAGTTATTACTTTTAAATGGATGTTGTGAGTTGCATAATACATAAAGTGTTTCTAATTGGTCTACAGGTATCAGACAAATTAGGTAAATTATCGCTAAAAGACACATGAAGCTACCACGTCTAGTGCATTTAATTTCTTGAAAGAAAAGAAACAACAAGTCTTTGGTGTAGGATTCGTGCTTAACTAATTTTTCTAAAGCTTTTCTCTAAGATAAATCTATAGGAATTACTTTTAATTTTATTTTGTGTAGAAATTACAAAAGATTAGACTTCATTGTGACACATATGTTCTGATTGGTGTCCATGTAAAGTCACAATTTCAAAATGTGCCACCATGTATTCTGAAAAATGTCAAAATAGAACCACCTACATTGACCTGATTTTCCCATTGAAATAATTAAATTTGGAGTGTGCGATAGCCGTTATTTGGTCAACGGGCTGATATGATTGGGAGAGAATTAAATCATCCTATTTTATCAGACACAGTGTGAGTTTTTAGAAAGAAAATTTGAAATCACACAGGTAGGACACTAGGGTACAATGGGATTTTTTTGAGGTGGTGCTACACTTCAGACACAATAATAGGGGTAAATGTAACTACTCCAATTATATTTGTAGTGACAAAATAATGGAGAATCATAATAATAGGGCGAAATGAAAGTAAGAGTCCTAGAGGATCATTCTTTGGGACAATTGAATTGAACTCTATGATTGCATGAAAGTCGCCTTACATTCATTGTTACAAGATGGGAGATAGAATTGTGTTGCATTGTCCATTTTACTTGGAATTTATAGGGTGGTTTATTTAATCTTGGTGGGGATTAAGTGGGCTCGAAATTAGAAATTAGATAAGATCTCTACAAATCTAATCGAATCATCCCAACTCATTTGTAGTAGATATACCAAAGCAATTTATTTTCTTCCATTATTCATTTCCCTTTTAACTTTAATGATTGCGAGTCCCAAACTCTTAGAATTTAGGGCCCTTCATTAAAGAAAGTAAAACTGGCCTAGAAAATATTGTCGCTTACGCATTATTTCAAATAATTACTGCCAACCAAATGGTTTAATTGCTGCTACGTGAGATGTTTAGGTGACAGTTACGTAAACAGTTAAATGCCATAGCTTACTCAAGTTTTAATAAGTGGTTTAAGTACTTTAATATTCTATTCATGTACTAGACCACATTTCAGCAAGAATATTTTCTTTGCTGGATCCTTTGAGGCAAAATATTAAATGACACTGCTCTGAAAAAACATATCTTATGATTTCATATTTGTACGACATAAATAATGGCAAACAACATTGTTAAGCTCACTCCAAAGGCTATATGATTCAAGGCTCAATAATTGGATATTTCCCAATTCAACCCATACAATTCATTGTTTGAGTGGGTCATTACAGTCTAAATCACGTAAAACATACCTGATTAACATGAGACATGGTATGGAAAAAAACGCATATGATTAGCTCTTCCTTCTAGCCAAGTATCAAAATACCACTGCAGTTTGAGCCTAGAGCCTAAGGTGTAATGCAATTGACTTACTTTCCGTACGATTCACACACAATTTAAATAATTTGCACATACACGTGAATAAACAATTTTTTAAAGAGAGATACACCCATCCCTTGCGCTTTCTCAAAACTATTCATCTATAAACAAAGTTAAACGTCCTCCTTGAAGTAGGTTTCTCCTTAAGGAAGATTGGGTATTTAACATGCAATTCTAATAAAAGCGAAATACTTTTTCTCTCTCTCTGTATTTCCCATTAGCATTCCTTAGACAAAATAATACAGACACGAAACAGCTTCTGGTTACTGTGTATGTGTAAATGTGTAGACAGAACTGCACAGAAACTTGATTCTACTTAATGATAACAGCACGACAACGACACTATGTTACAAAATTATATGTTTAAGGTAAATAGCCAACATGATAGCACACTTTAAAACATTCTCGTACGTGCTATTAGGTACTAAGTCCCTATGCACAACGACATATTATAATTCGTCAAAAAATTAAAAGTCTCAAGGAAGCTTGAAAGAAAAATTATGATTTTTTAAGTAGAGAAGAAAAGTCATGGTAAGCCCATCACAATAATTCATCTGGGGCTCATAAAACACGCAGTTTTTTTACTGAAAAATTGCTTATATAGTTTACTAGCACACACATCCTTTCATTCTTTAAAGAAAATGAGAATTGTTTCAGTTGCAGAGAGATTATCACTAATCCATCTTCATTATTATACGGAATATGTTATTAATATGCAGCATGCTTTCTTTTTCACATTTGGAACGTTTATACTCTGACTTAAAGACTAAGCTTTAGTTTTAGCTGTTTTATTATTGCAAAAGTGCGTAATCGTATAAATTTTGATGATTTTAATGATTTCATGCCGCGGCCTTTGACAGAGAAATATTGTATACGGGCTAGATTACTCCTTTTGCCTTTTGGGAAGAGGTCAATCCATCTTACGTAGCTTATCTAATTCTATACATTTCTCTAAGAAAAGCCTTTATCTTAAAGTGTAACTCTGGTTACCTCCTGACAGAAAAATAAATTTGAGAAAAACGTGTCCCAACTTAAATGCAAAGTCTCGAGCAGTATGATTTAAAGTATGTCAGAAATGTATCATGAAATCAGGCTAATCCTTAGCCTTGACTGACAATTAACTTCCGAAACGTGAGTGTCCTGGCCTAATGTTTTTTTCTTAGGATTGTTTCTCATCATGCAAGCAAGGCAGTACAGATTTTAGGTACTTGAAGTTTAAAATGTCGACCGAAAAAAGAATGATGAATAGGTAGACTCAGCAAATTATATTAGTTGATGTAGGTACTAAATATTCACAATTTGTTTTGAAGTCTCTACACGCGTGTTTGAAACAAGAGAATGTATTTTTGTGAAAATAAATTACTAAAAATAAAGTCCCATTGAGAGCCTTGAGTCGATAAGTGCCTAACCGTATTGAGAAATGAGTTCAGCCTTAGTTCTCAAAGTTCTCAAAGAAGACACGATTTTGCTCCGGACGACTGAGGAATTAGATGAATGGTGCAGTGTTTCAAGAGGGAATGAAAAATGGCACATGAATTGGAGTGTTCAGAATCGGTAATCATTTTGTCATTCCTCACGGTTTTCTCTACGCTTCAATGACTGTTTTGTAGCAAACGAGTGCCATTTATGGTGAAATAGATACCGTTTCTTAAAATTCAATTTGCTGCATGAACTACACAGCGAAAATAGGATCAGAGTTTTTTTTGTATCAGCATAATTACAGTTATTCAAATCCTATTTATGAGCTAATAGGGCTTTCATCTATGCAACTGATTATCTCAAAGCAACGTTATGTCACCAGCGGTCAACTAGGAATTAGTTATGCCACAGGGAAAAAAAATTTATCGCACCGAGATCGACCGGAACAGGGTAATTTAGCTTCTCAATAGATTCGATACGATTGCCATTAAGACAAAAATTGGGTGAAGTATACCGTCAGCTTGAATCCAACCAACTGTAGGCCAACACGCCCACTTCCTAGAAAGACTTTACGGTGAAGTTCACGTTCAAGGCGAAACATTTGCAAAACAACATGTTCATGTAATATCCTTATTCAATCAAGAATAATCAAGTGGGCTGGATACGCTTGTTTTCCAATTTTCAACAACTTCCTAAACTATTAGCCTGGTCAACTAAGCAAAACAATGAGAAAACCACTAAAAATATCTTGAGACCACACCGCAAGCTAACAAATTAAAATATGGCGAGTACAAACCCTATCTAATAGTTTTTATAAGAGGATACTGTCACAATTCATACAGAAATAATATGTCGTATCGTATCACTTGCGTAACAATGCCAATCAAATTTCGAATTAATAGCGAACGGTTCCTCAAGCTACGTCTTAGGTTTTTCGGCGATGCTCTGCAAACCAAGTGTAACGAGTTATCTTGTATCATTTCAGTGATTATCCTACAATCCCTAGAGAAAAATATTTATAAGGCAGAGTGTCATGTCGTTCTCATGTTTAATCAAATTGTTTACAAGAGTCCCACAAAACGTTATTAAAAAGAGACCCGCGTGACATAACACACTTTTCCATAGGGGATTTTTATGTCTTAACGTCCTAACCATTGCAACTGTCAAAATGTTGTGATGATTTAAGTATTTAGGATACGGAATACGGATACGACCTTACCTTTATAATTTACCTATTGAAAATAATAAAATAAAATGAAGCTTTCCTACGATTTGTTCAGAAATTCTCTGTGAAACCTTGCACATTCAAGCCTCATGGGAAATTTTCTTTGAATCCCTACGCTTCCATGTTGCTTTTACCTTGTTCATTACAACCATGAAAAATGTCTAAAGAAGCTAGACTACAGACCGGCTAGTTAGATTAATAATAGAAGCAACGGTACTTTTTAATAGGCCTTTGTGTACACAAAAGTGTACAAATATTAGTGAAGTAGGTATCCCAACGGTTTTTAGTAAATCGTGAAAATAGGTTTTATTCCTCATGAATCTCGGACTAAAGTGGGTTTGATTCATTCGGTGACTTTGAAAGTTTCAAGTACAAACTTTTTTTTTGTTCTCGTGTCTATTAAATTTGTGAAGAAAGACAAGTAGGCTACTCTCCTCCGCCTTGTATATCCAAGATATAATTCAATATTAAAGTATTTTTAGACTATATCTTGACATTTGTTTTGTTCGCCATCTACATAGTATGAATGAATGATTCATAGTTTATTTTCCGGGGGATGTGCGGATATTTTTACACTGATAAATGCTATTAACAAAACGGCAGCTTTTATCGCTTGTTTACACGTAATAAAGATTCCCTATCATTCATTATCATGTTTAAGTGCACATGCAAATTAAATTATTCGCAATGAGTCAGGCATTTCAAATCTACAAGCCGAAATAAGGTAAGTAGTGAATCCTATCGCTACAAATTACAAATGTAAACTCTTTTCATGACGAATCGGTTTTGATGAGATGGACTGCTGTTGTTTTTACATTAACCGAAAACACCATTCATCTCATCTGTCTCTATTTTTCTCTTGTCAATGAAATTGAAATTCAATTAAGTTTCCAATAAACTACAAACAAAAGGCAAATTATATACGGGAGTGTAACAACTGTTTCCTCCCTGCCAACAAATAAACTGTAAGATCATCCCTATGCAGTTAGCTTCTAATGTGAAGTTGAATGTTTATTACTTCACCTACTGAATTAGAGACAATAGGGGTGTCGTACAGTTTAGAATGCATCAGGTAAAAATAAAACTAGTAATGTAAGTCAGTAGGAGGTGCAACATGAGCAAAAAAATCCTAATGTTTTATCTATATGCGGGTATAATTAACCTGTTGAATGTATCAGTTCACTTTAAAGTCGTTACTTAGGG
>JAANSQ010003184.1:0-10495 GCA_036850885.1 Lepidocyrtinus dapeste
TCCACTCTTGACTACAGCAACTTTTTCATGTTTCCAGTCCTGCGTCTTCAATGCCGATATGTGCTATACGTTTGACTTTCAACTCGTTTTCCCTCCCATTTTTTCTTCTTACTTTCCCTCCAAGAAAAAGTGTAGTAGAAAGAGTCATAATTTTCTGACTCTTTTGAATTTGATTTGCATAATTTTTCACTCACGGCTGCCACCGAGACCTTTCCTAATGAGAAATGTGGCTATTACTCCAGCTCACTATGAATCCCTTTTCCTCTCTGAAAAATTTTCCTTTTTCTACAAAAAAAGGTAAAAGAGTTGCTTTTTGTTATCTCTCTCTGACTATTTGAGATGGTAGTTTGGTACTGCAACGTAATTTCTGTCCCCTTTTGAGGCTATATACCCTATACCCATTCTATAAATAGTAATTTTAGCATATTTTTTCAACATTTTATACGTTTTCATTTTTTACTAGAATTTTGAATGAAATTCATGTGAAAAATTTTTTTCCGCTTGGAATATAGAGCCAAAAAATCTCTCCCTGAAATGATGAAATATGCAACTTTTTCATTCATAATCTCCTGATTTATTGAAGACTCCTCTAGGTTCCCTTCTTTCATTTTCGTTCATAAAGTTTCCTCTAGAAACTGTAGCGTAGGATGGTATGCCGTTAAAAATGTTGAAATGCTATATTTTCCGTGAGAGCTCTTGGTTGCGGTTAAAGCAGCTTTGCTACACTTAATTTTTTTCGGTGGTGCCAAGTAATGCGGCTCCCCAAACATAGTGCTTTGGTTGTTGGTGTCAAAACTACATCTTCCAACTAAAGTTATAGCTTCACACCACCACTACACTACAAACCTCTTGGAAGTCATCAATGCAACATTCTTTGGTGAATGTGCATTCACTGCATAGGCTAAAACCGTTTCCGGTGTAATGCCCTTCCCACAAGTTAGAGCGTTGATGTTTTGTGACACTTCACAATCACATTAAGCTCGAACCCATTAGGGCTAGTCTTTTGCGTCTTTTACACTTTTTCGCTCCTTCTATAGCTTACACGTGAGTTAATAGGCCAATTGATTTTGAACTCTGATGACTTTGCCTTCAAAGTTCTATTTTTATAGTAGATGAAAAACTTGAGGGAGATCTCCGAAAAAATTCTTGAATGAGGCTAAACGGCACTCGTCCCATGTATTTTAAAGTAGGCAAATCAGCCGGGAATGATCAACTCGCTGACATCAGGAAATACGTTAAATGCATAAGTTCGCATTCCTTGGCAAAGCAAGCCAAATGGGTGATATAGTACGTACGAATGGAGCCAAATGGGAAAAAATGCAGTACAAAATTTTTGTACGTAATTCGATTTAAAAAACTCCTACAGCTGTTAGGATTAATGTACAGATGACAGTTCAGCTGGGCAATGTCCTTGCCCACGAGAATACTTAGTGAGAAGTTGATACATATTTTTAGAAAAATGTCGAAAATCCTAATTCTCCACTTTTGATCCGACCTGACCTCACTAGGCTCATGTAGGAAACAAGTGTATGTGGAATGCATGAGTTAATGTAATTTTCATTTTGGCTCATTTTATCTACATTGTAGCGAAAGCAATAAAAAAATGCTGCTTTGCGGTATTTTTTCTCTAGTGGAATTGCTATTAGCACAGATAACTGTAGTGAAATTTCAATGTTTCCTCCAAAAAATTTTTCTAGGCCGAGGCTAGAATGCTGCAAACATGTGCTGATGAAATGTTGAAAGCTGTTATTAACTTTTGTGTAAAAAAAGTCGAGCATATTCCATTCGGATAATCACATTTTATCACATGGACTGCAGGAGAGAAAAAATTTCTTTATTTTTTAAACTCTCTACTCATGGAGGTATGTTATTAGAATGTAGTTATTTGTCAGAAACCATACGAAACAAGGAGACCTTTGCCTGATGTCTATACCTGATAGCTCGCTATCGCTTTTTAATAGAAATTTTTCATGTCGAGGTTTTTTTGAGTTTTTTCTTTCGGGAAAAATATTCTCGTGACATGTGTGGACTCACTCACATGTTTTCTTTGTAGCTTGGAGTGGGTCGCGTGTTTCCTTTGGACTTTAAGAAGCTCATATTATGTTCTTTGTAAATAAAGTGGTATTTATTTATTCCACATGAAATTATATATTTATGAGTAGGGTTGAGCAATGTATGTACATTTTATCCACTCAAGTCAATCAAACAAGAGAAAAAACGTTTGGTTCCTTTTTAACCATACCTTCTGCATTATTTTTTCTAAGATTGCGATTGCGTGACTAATGAGTCACATTTAAAGGAGGAGGATAAACGTCATTTCTACACTAGGATATTTTTTAAATTCTATGGTTGGTTCAAGTGCACTAATAGCTCTTTGCGGTTTTGGATGCTGTTTTGATGAGTGTGACCATCTCTAGTTCACGCATAGTGCATGCACCACCTCCTCCCACTCACTGTTTGGTGTGAAGACTTGTCGTGATATGTGTCACTGACACCGACACACCATTCCCCAAGCTTCTACTTTTTAAGAATATCTGGTGACAATTATAATGGCCATTTATTGCCTATCTCGAGTTGAAAAGTTGCTCAGAGTATTACATTAAAATACAATTTTGGACTGGGGATTTTTCTTATACGCCTTATTCATTTAAGGGATTCTGGGACAATTTTTTTATAATTTGCATATTTCACTGATAATCTACTATATTTTTAATGGTAGTCTAAGTGCTTTCAGCTTAATTTTTTTTGACGTGGATTGAAAAGCCTAGAAAAATTAGTATAGGCCTTGTAGGAAGTTGTAGTTCTGATGAATTGCCCAATTTTTATGCTATCGGCAATCATGGCGAAATTGAGGCTATTTTACGTCCAGCCCCGTTTAATTTGACAGAAGAATAATAAAAATCTGTTGGTTTACCATAACTAATGTTGGAGCTTAAAGCGCCTCATTATTTTAGACTGTATGGTAAAATATGATATGATCCATAGGGTATTTACGGTACCGCCTCCATTATCCAGGAAAAAATGTAGGATTGGTGGAATAAATTCCAATTTACTTATCACAATATATTTTTCTCTCGCGTGATGTTTGGTCATGTAGTAGGCATTTTTTTGGAAAAATGTACAAAAAAAACTATATTTTCTTTATAGACCAACTCCAAACTCACAATTACAATCAGGGAAAGTGCGTAATGGTCTTAACATAGTGCTGAAAATTGCCAAAGAAATGAAACCCAAGCACTTCAAATGCTTCCATATGCAAACAAATCGTGTAGGAAAGTGTAAGAAATGTAAAGATCGCATTGATTTTCTCCAGGCAGGAAAGTACTGATAAAGACATGTAGTTAGTATAAGGAAAGAAAAGTTGACGTGTTTTTTCCGTGGCCACCGGGAAAAAAGAACAAAAAATGAACATTTTCTCCTTTTCTAAGTTTTCTCCTTAACTCTGCTCTCCATCTTGGAATGAGAGTTTATAAAAAAGTTTTGGAATTCTAGCATGGTCTTACATTTTCCTTGTAGGGACTTATCTTTGATATGGATCACCGATCAAAAGAATAATGTATGTATTTTGGTGTACGAGCTAAAGTACAAAGTCTCAAGTTGCAGTAGGTATAGTTTGCAACAAATTTTCGATAAACGTTTTTACTCCTCTCGTACACTACCTTTAATTGTATCGGAGCACGGTCGTGTGTAAACAAAATGCCCATAAAATGTTAATTTCTACGTGAGGTCACCCGAGAGCTAGTAAAATAGAAAAATCCTTTAGCATAAAATATTTCTCGGTGTTTAAAACCAAATAAAGTATTCAGGTCGGAATTTTATAATCTAATTATAGTGTAAAATTAAGGTGAAAAAGGGTACATTATAAATTTATTAGGTAGCTAATTTCCATCCAAGTTGTTCACTTAGGGTGCATGAGCATTATAGCTGTTGAGTTATTAGCCTGTGCACACAAAACCCAGCCCACTCCATACTCCATGGTTTTAAATTTCTTAAATAAAATTAAACTCTTTTTGAAAAATCTGATAAAGAAATAGTCCAAAGCTTAAGCACGTGATGGAGGTGACTCAGCATAAGCAATACCGTATATTCTGTCAAAGGAAATGAATGACGGATTTCTCGAATCACTTAAGTGTACATAAAAAGCTTAATGATCGTATTCCTGAAACCTATTTTTCTCAAAGCGAGCGCCTGTCCAATTCTAAAATTGGGGAAGAGCAGATTCATATAAACTCTTAGGAAAAATATGACTGAAAGTTGATGCTCTATTCTCCCCATTCCCTACATTTTCCTTTTACAAAGGATTTGCTTTGGAAAATTCATAAGAAAAATATTGAAATTCATCACGCTGGAAAAATGTAAACACACTTATCCTTTTTTCAATATGAGGATCCAAAATCTAAATAAAATCCAGACAAGAATGTTTCATTTTCAAAGAGAATGGGTGAATGAATGAGAGACGGAAAAAACAAAGGAATTTACACTTGAGCGAGCTGTCAAACTGACGTTTCTCTCTAAGCATTTTTTATTGGCTCAGAGTCGAGTCTCCAAGTCTACATGAAATGTACAAAATGGAGTAAAATCCGTAGATTTTTTTTATTATTTTACATGAACCGTGTAATGTACGTTGGCGATGATGAATCTTTTCTCTTTGTACAGTTCCCCGAACATTATTCTATTTCACAAATGATCCAAATTCATATCACTTATTTTTTATACAGTGTGCTCACGCAACAACGCATGGAACATCCTCCTTTTTGTTCGAAGCCATTTAGACTACTCCGTATTTTCCACGGTTGAGAGTTGGCAAAGATTGTTCTCTAAAATAAAAACACAAAAACACGCCATGGTTATGTTTATCACTGGGGATACTTGTCTTATAAAAAATATGATGTACTGTAGACAATAGACAGTAACCACGAGATCACGAAGAAAGAAGGCAGCTTTGAATACTTCGCTTTCCGTATCAAATATGAGGGTAGGAAGTAGGAGTAAAAAAGCTTTATATCATATACATCGTCAATTGACTCATGCTCAATGTTTGAATCTAAGGATTTTGTAGTCTTTCACTCTCATTCTGAAAATGCATTTTGTATGGTTCCTTCCCCGAAAAAATATTTTGTTTTCTTTACAATAGACACTTTTTATTTATTGTCTTCCTCCTCCATTCTTTCCAGTAGATGATGATACCCATAGATCATCATTTTACTGTATAGCCTTTGGTCTCGCATGTTCCTCCATTTTTCCATTGTTTCAACTAAAGTCTTGGTACATTTCCCTATAAAAATTTATATCAGCGGGGAGGTTTCGAGGTTTCGTTTGCATTTCGCATGCTTTCAAGCTTTTAAGGAAAAAGTGTAAACAATGCTTAGACAATGATACTTTTTTTTCTCTATTATTCTCTCATTTCTCATTCCATTTTTTCACACTTTTACTTACATTAAGCTACACCATAAAAAAAAGTTTTTCGTGTTGTTCTTTTTGTTCCTAGTAGATAATGGCCTTTTCTTTAAAAACTGGGAGAGAACTAAAGAATGAAATTAACACTAGTATTACAACTGAATAATGACTTTTTACTTTTGTTTTCGCTTGTTTTCCTCCATAGACTATGTACAACCCTCCATCTAGAATATCTCTATGCTAATGCTTAGAAAAAAGATGTGAATGAGAAAATGAGACTTTCTCTCTTTTAGATTTTTTTGTCAAAGAGAAAATTTGTTTTAAGCTTTTCCTTCTCCCTTTCATTTAATGCCACTTGCCAAAAAATTGATTGACCTCTGTTTTATGTGTTTATGCAATAGAAAACTAGAGTACAAATTCAAACCGCATAATAATAGCAGGGTTTGGGTACTGCATATAGGTGTTATTATCTCAGTGTGAGAAAAAAGGTGAAAAAACTGAGTATTTCTTTAGAGGTCTACATTTTTTTCACTTGTTCCTACTCCTTCATTACTAGTAATCATACAGTGATTACAGGGATTGCATATATTTCTTGGTGGTTCTTGAGAATAGTATAGTGTTTGCTGCTATGCAATCATGTTCTCAAACGAGGAGCATTTTTCTACAAACTTACCGTTTCTGAGGGGAGGCGTGTGCCAAAGAACATACCAAACTTTTTTTCTTGTACTTGGTGAATTTTTTTAAATGACAATAATTAAACGAGTAAGTGAAAAGAACCGAAGAGTTTTTTCATTCAAAATAATCTAAAAAAAATACGGCTTATTTTATTTTAAATATTCATTCCGTCTGGTTTCGTAGAGTACAGGTGGCACATTTCTTGAAAAGTTGTAAGCGATTTTTTCTACTTTTTTGGTGGGTGTGCAAAATCTTATATTCCGGGACAACACAGTAACACATCCCGGGACAGTGGGAAGTAAATGAGGGAAAATGGTCCCGTGATCCTATCGTACAGAACAATACTGGAGTTGGACTTGATTTATATTCATATCGATACTTACGGTTAGACACATGTTACAAGAGCGAAGTAGGAAAAATACGAGTTTTTCTACCGACTTGTCTTCCACTCCCGCAAACAAATGTGCATATATTGGTAATACTACTTGCTAAACGTTCAAAAAATCGTAATTACCAGAGGAAAAAAAAGTCGAAACCATTTATTAGAAATGCTTGAACCGTACAGAAAAAACAGGTGAAATGTTGGGTTGTTGGGTTTCATCCAACAATTGATTTTCGGTAGAGGAATTGAAGGATATAGTAAACGTATGGAATAAAAATCCGTGTTTTACTGTCATGGGCAGTAGTGTATGAGCGGTATTTATACTTGATGGAAGACTTTTTCTTTAAGTTACCACTTTTGTTAAGCCATAGGCATCCAATATTTCCTATTATGAACTGAGCCTAAACCAAACCTGTAATTTAGTTTAGCTTCAGAAGTAAAACTTTTTTGACGCTTTAAATAGTGACGAGGATTTTTTTCGGGTAGTGCAGTAGCACCAAAAGCGAAGATTCTTATCGAGAATAATAAATGCATACAACCCGCCGTCCCTCCCATTCTAATGGGTTTGACGAGGAAAAATGCTACATCAAAAAATATCTTGACCTCTACGTCCAGCCTTTCCATTAACTATGTCAGAAATTGCTACTTCCCATTTTCCTCATCCAACGGGATATTGTAGTTTCTAGAGTTAAGTAAGATTCTAATTGATAAAAACACTTTTTAGAAAAGTTTTCCATGCATCATATCATCTTAAATTTAGAGCTAGTGTTACACGTGCATTTGCATAACGTTTTGATGATAATTTTATGGAAAGTATCGAAACAAAAGTGCTTTATTACTTTATTTTTTCTTTTCAAGCATTTAGTTTGCTGAAAGCCACAAGAGTCTCTGGAAAGTCAATTTTTCAGGGAGTGTTTACGTAACTCGGTTAAAAACACGAATAGAGACATCCATCTCGAGAGAATTCATTTATAAGCACTTTCAGCCGAATAAAGTGCATTTCATCTATTCTCTAGGGATACTAAACATTAGATAAACCATTTCATCGTCATCATCGTCTCTTTTTATAACATCATATCTTCCTGATGCACACATTATGCATATTAGTTCAATGATTTTAGGCTCATAAATCAGTCTAGAGTATAAATTCTGTAATGTAAAATGATGGACTATTTTAAGAAATATTTTGTTGCCCGGGCATCATCTGCTACCTTCTAAAAGATTTTTCATACATGATTTCACTTTACATTATCAGTTTCAGGTAAATGAAATAAACTATAAAACCTCCCGGAGTAGAATCACTTCCCTCCTAAATATATTTCGCCCCTAAGACATCTCCTCAGTACTTAGTCATGATGTCTCCTTCTCACCCAGTTTTTCTGAGAATTTCTAGTTTTTTTTATTATGCTGTTTGGAAAAAGCGGCATTGAACAGAATCCTTAGATAAGTGAAGCATTATGATTTGACGTAAACTTTTTACCCCTTTGATTTCAGTTGAAATGCATAAGGACATTGTTCCATTTTTCCTAATATTTTCCATTAATGTCCCGCTTTAATAAGGCATGGAGGCATGAAAAAGACTAGAAAATAAAAAATGTAGAAAATCTAGATAAGGGATGATATAGAAGAGAAAAATAGGATTTTTTTTTCTAATTTCTCCCCCATGCCATGCACCGGAGGAACATTTTTACATTTTTCTCGCAACCCTACTTTTTATTTTATGACTCATTCTTTTTTCTCCACATTATTTACGTACATACGCTTTCGCATTTAACGTAATATAATCTGGATATGGATGTGCATTAAGGAAGGGAAGGAGATAATATGGAGCAGCCTAAGCTCAAACCCTTATCATGCTCAGAAATATTGTAATGTTTTTCTACGCTTTATCCGAATCTCCGACAGTTCTGCTGGGGCTTGGAAAAAGTAATTTGTTTTGAAAAAATCCAAATCCATAGCCAATTTTCATGCATTTTTCAATGCACAATTTTGAAAAGTGTATGGAAGCAATCCCCCGGAACAGTGGTGCAGTTTGCATCCCTCGAATAAAAAAAAAGCTTGATGTGGGATGATATCACGAATTAAATTTTTTTTAAGGAGGGGGATGATTTTTTTCATCTTCCAATTGTTAAGCAGAGCGAATACGTTGATTACTTTTAAGCAATGGAAGAAAAAATTTGCATGGGTGTAGGTTCCATGAAGGCTTTCCAGCCTAGTCCGGGAAATCAGGGAAATGTCATAAGCACTGTTTCATCATTATCTATTTTGAATCCCTGTCATGGTAAACATTTGCTGGGGAAAAAATCTCGCATATTTTTTCCATTCATTGTTTGGTTGTATTTTTCATATTGAGTTAGGCTTACGTCCTCCCCTGTATACTTTATGCAAATGAGGTGTGTGCGGGAGGGTGAATGAAAAAAATGGTAGAATGAATGAGCCATTTACTGCGGAAAGCAAGCGTAGCAATCATCGTTCATGATCATGATCACAGGAAAAAAATGATGACTCCTTTGACTGTACGGGGACGTCTCAGTTTGATTGCACCACTTTAAAACTTTCAAAGTTTGATGAGGAATTTTTCCTTAAGCCTAACAATGTTGCTGGTGTGTAGGGTCGGCTTTTTATATGGCTTCGTTGTTACTTAGCATATTTGCATTGTACGATGCATGGTTGCTGATAGTCTTTTATTACGCAATTTAAAAGTATATTTTAGCCAGTAAAGAGCACTAAGGCTATCTGATGAAAGCACCAAATCTAGATTGATGATAATGAAGTTTCCTTCCAGCCGATTTATACATATTTTTGAGAAAAAAAAATCGAGTAAAATAGCACCATTCTTGAATGAAAAAGAAGGAGAATGTTTGAGCTCCTTTTTAATATCCAAGATTGAGAGGGGTGCTGTACTCCATTTGGAGTTTAAAATTTTTCTCACGTACCACCTCGGCGGAGAAATTGTTCCATCTCATGGAGCATTCGGAATTAAAAATTGATCTTTTATTAGAATGGATTGGTTTCCTCTTCAAGCTTTGACTACAAAGTCACTTTTTTTAGAAAAATGCTTAGGTTTTGGGGCTGTTGTGTTTTGTGTTATCCCACGAAAAAAAATTTGGTTAGAAATTGAGGCTCTCGAGAGGAGAAAGTGTTATTTATTTTGTATATCGTTTGGGACACCAATCTCTACAGAACGTATCCTATTTTGGAGATGTAATGCATTGGCAAGGAGGCTATTTTCGGGAGGCAGTTGAGATTGACGTACGACATTCCTTAATGAAGAGAGTGAGTGTTGATGTGATACAATGAGAACAATTGCATAGAAAAAGCTTTCATCTCATTGTTGACTGTTATGGTTATACACAATCTCTAACAAATTTTTGGCTTGGGTGTGCCTTCTACCCGGCTAGTTTATGCATTGCATTGACATAAAAAATGTTATCGTTTACATGCACTCTCGCACGTTATCTTTGCACTAAAAAGACTCCTTCCTGCTCGGAATGAATAACCGATCTAATTGTTAATTCATTGGCCAATCAATTGAGTTAAAATGAATTGAACGAGTTGAAGTCACAGAGGCATTCAATGACCTTGTCTATTTGCAGAGCTGCCTTCAAAAACTAATCTGCTTTTGGTTCACATCTTCAGAACCAGAACCAGCTAAACCCGATTTGTCACGTTTGCGTTCAAGTTCACATTATTCATTTATTCCGCAGAAGAAAAAACATTTGATATGAATATCGTGTGCCTGATCTCCCTCAAAATTATAATAAAGCTTATCCTACAGAATATATTTGCTTTGGCAGTGAGACACAAAACACTAGAAAAAACTTAGGTGAAGAAGACAGGTGACAAGGATTGACAGAATAAACTAGACATCTCAGTACATAACCCAACTATTTATTTATGCATGCATGTTTACTTTTGTCCTATCATTATTGCTCTTTTATAATTATGCATTATTGCTTTTCAATATTATCATCATAATCTTCTCAAAAATATTGGACTGAATTAATGTAGCATTATAATCTACTTAAAATTGCCAAAAAA
>JAANSQ010003185.1:0-10494 GCA_036850885.1 Lepidocyrtinus dapeste
TCCTCTATTGGTATCCATAGAAATTAAATAATATTGAGTTTGGTTATTTCAGATCCGGGGCAACGACAGAATCCTTTCCTTTACAATGAAAACTTTTTGGTCCAATAATAGACTATAGTTCTTTGTTCCACAGTCAAAAGGAGGTTTAGATTTTTGGCGAAAGTGAACATCTCACACGGATTGCGTTATCAATTTTATGACATAGTACTGAATATGGTGAAAGATTTTTTCTTTGCAGTGCTCCAGTTATCGCAAGTTTGTAAGTGACTTACCCATAAATCCTTTCCTATAAGAAAAATAATAATATTCCTTTGTTTACAATGCAGTCTCACCATCTGCTGCTTTAAATTGCAAATTCAAATATAACAGAAAAACATTTTTTGCACAAGATGTATAATGTATGGAATAGAAAGTTTACTTGCGTAAGTGTTTACGTATGAATATTTGCTTGCACCTACAAGTTGTTCCGAAATATTTATGTAACTGCTTTCAGATTCCGATCTTGTTTGGTTCAAGACAGAAACCGTAACATCATCAATATTTTACATCCACTCCTTTCCTATAGAATAGAGAGCATTTTCTTTTCGAATTCCGGATTCTTCCAGATAACAATCTGCATTACTGTTTCTTTACAGGTGGCCAACCTCTGAAACCCTTCAATTATGTAACAAAAATGTTTCCCTGATACACAGGTCTAAATGCCAGGGGAAGTTTACGGCAGATGTGGATAAGGGTTCTTCATAAAATTATGAATATGTAAATTATATCAAATATTCAGAATGCCCCGAACTGAAGATCTGTACAAATTTACTTGTCTTTCATGGATCCGAAAGTTTACCTAATCCATCCAACTTAAATATTTTCAAATTGCAGTAGCAACTCTCATAGTTTATTCGATTGTTTGATACAGCTTGGCAATGTTTGCATTTTTTGTACGCAATTTCACATCACAAATTCACAACCTGGCTTATTTAACTGTTGAGTGCTAAAAAAATTTATGCAAATAGAGATTTTCTTACCTTCTCGCTTTACATTACGCAAGACTTTCACTTTGTGTATTTTGGCCAGAAGCGCGCCGTCATCCGCTGCAACAAACAAATGGTATATGTTTCAATTTTACCAAACAATACATTTTGGATACGTCCACTTATTTCGTCTCGCCTTTCTAATTTCTACAAAATCTTCGCTTACCATTAGGCGACGCATCATCGACGAGAACAATTTCATGAATGAGATGTGCAGGACTTCTATTCAGTACGCTGGCAATTGTTCGAAGCAGTGTCGACCTGGCCTCGTTATGGAATGTGATAATGACGGAGGTTGGCTGTAAATTTGCAACGTCGTACTCTCTCTTTCGACACCTGAAAGTTAAAAAACCAATAAATTAATGCAATTCTCACTGACAAGAGTTTCCAACTTGGCTTAGTCATAACTCATTATTGACAATAGGTGCAAAGTGCAGTTTTTAACTTTAATTTTAACTCCATCAGAGGATTGCTTAATGGAATGGTTCGTGACTGGAAGGTGACAATTAATAACGTATCTGACAGAGCGTAACTCAGATGACATTCTGAAAACATTATTCCAGCGTCAAACTTCGTATAAAGAATTTCAATAAAAATAACTTTGATAACTTACAGAAAATAACCTCTCTCAAAATTAATTTCAGAGTATTTTATGCTTCTCGCGTTTCCCCTACCCATTCATTTTGTTCCCACTGTCAGAAGCCAAAGTACCAAAAGATTTATTCGTCTTAACACCCCGCCTGAATACTAAATGCACAGTTAATCTGACTTCTCTTTCAGGCTCTACCGCAGGAAAAAAAAAGATTCAGATAAGCGAAATCCAGTGGTCTACTGAGCACAATGAAAGAAAATACTGCATTTAGCTATTCCTACTCATGTGGGATTTTGGGTTACTTTTAAGAAAGGAAGAAAGCTCCGCTGATGTGCGTGAAAGTGACAGGTAGACAAATGTGTAACAATGTATGCGCCCCCTTATACCTACAAAGAACTCATTCACTTCACTTCCCATACGTTCTTCATCTTTTATGGATTTAAGCATCGGATTAGATTTGAACCTTTCCAGTTTGGGGTTACTCAAATGCGTAATATTTTGGAAGTTGTTTTATGAAGTTGAATAGGATCTACCATCTATTATTTGCAGAGTTTTCAACGTTATTCTACAAAAACGTTACAAATTAATACGCATGGGATAAATCAGATCACTCAATGCATCTCTTATTCCAGGCAAAAGAGAAAGTCATCATTAATATTTTGCTCGCAATGAAAATGAAAGAACGGGAAGTTATTTTACTAATGTTATCGATACTCGTTTTACTGCAAAAATCTATCACTGAGTTTTTGAAGTTTGACTTTTGGGATGGGGATGATGAATAAGGGGTTCCCAATTGCACACTGAGTTTTTGAAGTTTGACTTTTGGGATGGGGATGATGAATAAGGGGTTCCCAATTGGATAGAATATTAATTCTGGAACGTATAAGTATTCTCCTGCTAGATCATGTCTTTTATATAAAATTATTTGTGAAACAAATGCTAGTTATTATTCTGGAGCTTATGATAATATTTGCTTATTCTCATTCAAATCATCATTCCATAAAAAAATATGCAAATCTAAAAGGTTGACAAAGGCATTTTGTGCTAAATCTATTCAAAATTTTATTAAAGAAAGGATATTTTCCAGCCAGGGCTGTAGAATTTGTTATTAAAGAGAAAAGACTATTGATCAGAGTTTCTTTTGTGGAAGAAATAGTTTCCACTATTGTGCTTCCATACAGCGGTCATAGACCTCAGTTTTTGCCATGGGGAAAATATATTAATCCAGAGTAGGACTTGAGGTAGGTACAAACGTTAACCGAAAAAAATCCAGCCTTGGAATGAATAATGAACCTAGAGACTAGTTTTGACTTCGGAAATGGGGCTTACATGAAAAAGTGAACGTGAAGTATGATATCGACATCATCATCATCATCTACCCTTCATCATAAGGATTTTATGTCAGAATTTATGTATCATGTCATGTCATTTCATTAGGACTTACATGGGATGTCTCGTATCTGGAATGCTTCTGTCCATTGGAAGTTTATCTGATGCAACTTGATTAAATTTCGTTTTCCCGTAGGCATCCTGACCCCTTTGTATCTTGTCGCCTTGGAGGTAGGCTTCCATATCGAAGAATTCGAAAGGATCAGTGACCGTTGAATCACTAAATCCAGTCTGTTGATTAAAATGAGTTGAGTCTTGCGGAGAAGGATGACCTCGTAGGTTACTGGTCCCCCAGGAACTGCTTCCTCCCGGTGATTTGTAGTTGCTACTTAAACTGCTGCTGCTATAGGCTTTTATTACTTTGCTGGGTATATTATTACCCCGGTGGGTGGAGGGTGTACTCGGGCTTCTGTTGTTTAAGTCAAAGGGACCATCTATGAAAATAAAATGAAACAGCCTCAGCATCGCAATGTTTAATTTTATTACTAAAATGTGTGTCAAATGCTTAATTTTTCACTTAAACTCTTAACGAATATGTGTTTAATGTCATAATGTTATCTGCGTCACATTTTGCACCGAGCTACGTAACGTAGAATGACTGAATGACCAGCTTTAAAAACTTGGTTTGACCGGTATTAAGATTTGTGCTGTTTTTGGTTTTCATTGGATTAAAACTTACATAATATATTATTTTGACACGCCCAGTGCAATCCAGGGTTACAATATGCATGAGAGCCAGCATTGTAATGCCAAATGAAGTATAATTGCAATTTATTAGACATTAATGACGCTTATAAGCAGAAATCCGTGGAACGTGTTTTTTCTATTCTCAGGCGTAATGCACTTTTAATACTCAGACTCAACCCTTGCATAGAAAAAGTCGGGATTAAATCGACATGAATTAATGCATTTTTTTAGGAATAAATTAGTTCGTGGAGAAATTTCATATGTGATTTTGAATAGCTTTTAAAAAGTTAGACTACCACACATCAACGAACCCTTCTTCTGAAATATTCATCTCAGTACCAATCTAAGTTTTGACTTGACATACTGCTTTTTACTCAAATATTCTTTCATGCTTTCTCAATTAGGGGAGAATCTTTGGGCGGAGAGGACCAGACTTGCTTTGTAACCAAGCGTTTTCGTGTTTGTCACTATCCCATGAAATAAAACAGGTTACCTGTCAAGTGTGTACGTTGCATATTGAGTATATTTATACCTATTATCATCACAGTTGATTAAGTTGTTTGTGTTGGGTGGGTTTTAGTGTATGGGTTTCAGATTTAATCGCGTATGCAATACGATTTGACTGATTTTTTAAAAGCTTCTGAAATCATTTGTGAGCATTTTCTTTCGTTCACAAGTTCTAAGTGCTCCTTACCAGGTAAAAATTGGATTGAAGAACTGAATGAACTACAAGAGTAAAAATTATCTGACTTTGAGAATAATTTGATATTGCAATTTATGTATTTTTTTAAAATATTATGTATTATCTAACCTACAGAACTACTTAACACTTAGCAGCGATAATAAATTGAGTCTCAACTGTCAGGCTCAGAAGTAGCACATTTGTCATCAGCCACGTAATAATGTTGGGTCTTCCCAATAACGCCTAAATTGTACAATTCAGCTCTCTTGACAATTTAGTTTGCAGCAAAGAAAAGAGGGGCTTAGTATCACATTACCTCGTTACCCACCAACTAAATACATCCTTGCTTTTGGTAATATTTTTATTTAATATACAGATTTGTATGCATTACCGGTGAAATCAGTTCATTAGTATGTACACCGCATTATTGGACCGACATCTTGTTAGCGTTTCGTACAATCTCTAAGCTAAAACGGATTTGACACATTAAAATAATCAGAAATGTAGGCATGTAAAGGTCTTCATCATCTTCACCTCAGTTTCATGAAGAAAATCTTTTCAGAAAAATTTGAGTCTAACGATTTTAACTTGATTTTAATCTTCACGCATTTTCAGAAATTCTAAATAGCTTAATCAATCACCTTGCACGGATTGGTATCTAAAAATTGAAAATATTTAGCAAAAAAACTCATACATCCAAAATATTAAGATAGAACGAAGTGTTAGCGTAATTAGGGTTGGAAACAAACGTAACTTATTAAAGTTTATAGTTTCTCAAGTGAATGCTTATCCATTTTTTAAACAAAAAAATAAAGAGTTGTCCTTCAGGACCATTGCATTGCATAATAAGCAGATTTTCCTCCGAAAGTAGCAATAAATATTACTGACATTTGGTTTAATGAATTGCCTCGGCAAAAATTTATGTGTGATGCACCGAGGAATGCTGTAAGTACGCTATATACAATATTCATTTCAAACGAATCCCTCCACATCGAAGCAAAGAGTGTTTTACTACGGATGACAAAGCACCTACAACTACACGTCAGACGACACAATGACAAACACAATGAATGCAAACTTACCCCTTTGTAAAGAGTTATGATCGCCTCCAAACACGACTCCATCTCCGGTGGCTGACCCTGTACCTCCGCCACCACCGATCAAAGCTTCTGCTACAACCTATGGGTTACAAACAAGTAAAATTAGTTTATTTCACGCTTCATGTACTTATTTAGCAAAACAATAATTCAACTGAAAAATCTAATGCTACGATGTAATGCAAAAAACAAAACTAACGCCAATGTTGTCGTCTAAATTTGAGAACACATCATGCAGAAATGAACTCATCAAAATCCTACACTTTTATGATGTAAAGGTTGCGTTTTTCCCTTCCTTGCCAAAATGAATGTCGATTTCCGCTTTTGCTCTCCGAATGTCAGTGCAATAATCAAAGTCATTCATGAGATCATGATGAATGTAATCAAGTCTATTGCTGCGGGGGTCTATTTTTGTATAGGAAGCAATCGAGACGAGCTTTTGTACTAGGATGATTACAAAATGTAATGACATTCAAGTTAATGATTTTGACAAAAGGGCTAGGCACATTTGCGCATTATATGTATTTGCATAAAAAACTCTTCATTTAACAAGCTCTAATGCATGGAGGCAATCTCTGCGACTAAATGTTTTAACATCACAGACAGGTAAGTGGTACTTGATATAAGAGCTAATTTTTAGCGAGTATCGTAGGTGGTAGCTTTTTCTATACAGCCAAGTGACAAGGTACATGGTACAGATTTTTCGATTTATGCAAACTTTGGGCAAGGAAGAAGATCATGTCTAACTGCCAAATATGCTTCACTTTTCCTCCGTCTACCTCATGATGATGATGGCTTCCTGTGACGGAAATTGACTAGAGATGAACTCATTTCAGTACATTTTGAGCTATTATTACCCCCAAAAAGAGCAACGAAATGCCCGGTCTGAATAATTTAGATGTACATACTTACAATTTGCTTAATTCTTAGATACACTTGTGTATTTTCCATGAACTGTAAACATATTAGTCCATGTAATGAAAATGAAAGGATCTTCTTTTAAGTGTATTATTACGGCAAACCTTTTACGAGTTGTTATCCTTATTATGAATGCCTTTAAATATTTATTGTTTGTTTCCTCTTTCTTTATAGTTTATCCTGAAAGCTTTTTATATCTTAAAAGATGTAAACTAGTAATTACCATTAGCACAGAAAACATGTACAATTTTACTGCTTAATGAATGCTCATCGTTTTATTACTTTGGTCCACTTTTTATCTTAAATCGATTGCATGTATTATTGATCTTACCATTTTCCCAGCCATCTAATAAACCTATAAAATCATATTTAATGTAGCTTCAAACATCCAAAACCATTTCTTCTCGATTACCTCTTCATTTTGGAAAAAAAAACTTCTAGCTTATCAATACTAATGTAATTTGTGGAAATATTATTACTGTTATTACCAGCAATCTTTCAGTTCCATCAAGAAAGTTTGAGTGGTCATAGTAATAATCATATCATGACATCCTCATCTCTATTATCTGTACTCAACATTAGTTACTTAGCTCAGGTAAAGAAAAATGAATGCAAATCGAATTTTTAGAGACTATTTACCTACATTATATGAATATGGAAAAAGCAATACATTTTTTATGGATCATATATTCCTAATCAAAATGCTCATGAAAATAAATATTTACTTGGGCTAGATGCAGTCACCTTCTTCATTTTTGCGCATCGTCTCGAGTTTTTCTTTAGTATAAAAAAATCTACTAGCGTTTTTTGCCAGTCTACAAGAAATACTCGAAAAAAACTTGCACCAAACAAGTATTAAGTCGACGCTAGTAACTAGAACAGCCTCCTCTTACCAGAGTCACATATTCAATACTAAACTTTGTATTAGATGCAAATACTTATCTGCAGTGGCATCTTCAGGAAGACCTCATTTCTTGTGATCAATTTTTAAGGGAAAGTGAGCCTTGAGCTGTTTTATGAATTTTGAACCAGTCAGTCAACCCCTTCGAAGTGTGTTGCTTTGTAAAATACCTTCAGCGTTTCATTTCAACTTCTACTTTTCTACCACAAGAGCACTACTGCATAGGTATGTACAAACCGATGATGACGGATATCATTAACATAACCATTACCTATTATTACGGAGTTTTCAATGAGAAATGCTATAGCCATCAGCATCGTCATGTTTCCTTCCCATCCTTGTCATTTTGATGTGAATGATGATGCCAGAAAATGGAATCTTTTTAAACCGAAAATAATGCCTGCGCATTGATACAAAGAATAGCTTCCGTCTTTAAGGAAACTCGTCCAATCACTTTTATAATGAGATTTCTTATAAAGCCTTTGTGTCTGCGCCAGTTGCATTTATAGGTTCTGGGTTCTTTTACAAAAAAAACTCATTTCAATTTTGTCAAGCATTCATTCAAAATACCAATAGGGAGATCTTGGAAAATTCTTTTCTTCACGAAAGAATCGGAGTAGCATGGCCTGCTTATATGCCCACCATACCAAAAATGAGACAATCATTCAATTTTACTTGAATAGAATATGCTGAATTAAGTCAAACGAGTTGAAAAATAAGCAAATGGATTTTCCCATTTAATTTAGAGCCTTTTCATATAAATACCAGGAATGAGGAAACCCGGAATCATTTTACTTGAATAGAATACGCTGAATTGAGTAAAACGAGTTGAAAAATAAGCAAATGCATTTTCCCATTTAATTTAGAGCCTTTTCATATAAATACCAGGAAATCCGGAATCGCAAAAGAAGTTGGTTTTAGTAAATATTCAATTCATTAGCAAACTTGTGTATACAACGTCAGCAAACATATTGTTAGTTTTTAGAGTAGAATTAATTTTTTTCCTTGAGATGACTCCGGAATACGTTGTATGATTGCTGGAAAATGGGAAAGTTGACGTGTATCATGTCTCCGTCATTTCTATTTTACGCAGATGGTGACACTATTTTAATGACTTCATTACAAAACTATCTACTCAGAGAGGAAAACATACATTTTTAATTTTCTTAATGCACGCGCGCTCTACAGTAAATTTAATTCTGTCTGAAGTCAAAAGAGATTTACATTTCCTGGCATCCAATAAAACAAAAAGTTTCGATCGGTCAGAATAACAGGGGAAAGAATGAGATAGGAGAGATAAAAGTTAAGTTCTTCATTTCACCCAAAGACTTTAACTGCAGGACAGTCAACTCAACTAATTCCGGTACACTTTCTTCAAATAGGGTACTGCCATGTTATCCCCCATTTATCTTTCTACGAGAGACCAAGATTGAGACAAGCTCGCACATCCCACGTAAATAACTCAACTTGACTTTAGCTTTGCAGTGTAACAGTACAAAACCCAGTAACAGTCCAAATTGGAGAAGTAGTGGAACAGTTGGATTTTTTCTACCTTTTCGTTTGCCTCACTTTTTGACTTTAGAAAATGGCAGTTTCCCCTTTAGATTTAAGCATCACTAGATTCCGTTTTTAGTATTTGAATGAATGGAAGTTTGGGTCGGAGGTTAAGTAATAGCATAGTGTCTACATGTAATATGTAATCGCCAGGGACGTAGGGTAAGGTACCTCTTTTCTACACTCCACAACCGGAAACGAAAGAAAGTATGTAGTAGTATAGTACATGGCTTTCCAGTCAAGAGTATAATTTCTTGGAATGGGAAGGAAATAGAGATGTGAATATTGAGCCTTTTGGCCAGCTGTCTGCATCACTACTTTTTATCGGAATTTTCATCGTTTCCCTTAGACTTTCAAAACTGAGCATTTTTATAAGGAAAAGGTGCCGTTTCCTATACTCTCTAGAAAGGTCTTCCTTTGTCGTAAAAATATCATACCTAGAGCCTTCTAAAGTTCTTTCTTTTGACCTTTTTTTACTACTTGCAGAATTCCATCTAGATTCTTTTTTGTCTGAAGAATTCCTTTGAAATTTAAAGGAAGACTGAGTGACATGGACGTAGAGACGAACATAAAACCTGTAAAGTTAGCACGATATTATTAATGTTGGAAACGGTGGACGACAAATCTGTGATGAATGACTGTATTTTTTTGTGAAGAGTACTAACTTGGAAAAGAGCACTTGAATATGACTTTGTGAGCACTATATAATGGAGCGGTTGTCAGGGAAAAAGTATTTCTTTCATCTGAATGTATGATATTGAAGGTGGAGACTCCCAAGTCATCACGAAATGAGAAAGGCAGGAATAAAAGGGAAAAGAGAAAGAAAAAAGCTTTGTCCAACAATTTCTCTCCCTTATTTCCCTCTCTCTCTATCTGGAAGAATTTTTGGCAACAACCCAATGTCACAAAAGCTTCACTTTATACTTCTTCCTTGATGTAGTGAAAAAAAACAGACAATTTTATGCAATCCAACTGTGCTTGAAATAACTGTAATAATGCGCTGAAGAAACTGAATGGCTACTTACCCTCAACCATTCTATCAATAATGGAGCGTTATTTGGAAACGCGAAAGACCTCATATACATGGTCTGTTATGGAAACTGGGGAAGAGGGGAATGTAGAAAAGCAAGAGAGATTTTCTCTTGATGGAATAATACAAAAGTATTACTACTTTTTTACCAAGTCTCTTTTCTCCTTGAAACATTGCGGCAGATGGGAAAAAAGTCGTGATTGGAATACAAATAAAAATTATAAAAGATTCTAGGAGCGAGTATAGTATTCAGCTTATAAATATTGCTTTCGAAACAGCCATACTAGAAAATATGAACATTAGTACTTCAACGTAGCAAAATGTGATATTGTATTTTATTCATTTGAAGGAGACAAGAGTACAGAATAAAGGAAGGAAGTTGGAGGGAAATGTGAGTGGAAAAGCAATATATGAATTATGAGCGAACAAAAGTATAGGATCCATTATTTCTATTTGATAAGGACTATTTTTGTAACAGAAAGTCTTGAACATGGAGTGTGACGAGAGAGAAAAATGTGGTGGAGTCTTGGGGAAACTGTTTTGGTCTCTGTCAGTTCCGGACTCTCTGTTGTGCATTGTTATTAAGTAATATAAATCTTTCGTTCTTGGAGTTTTTCTC
>JAANSQ010003186.1:0-10494 GCA_036850885.1 Lepidocyrtinus dapeste
TGTTGGATTTAGCCGAAATCTCGGCAACTCATTTTGTTCTACTTTAATGGAAATCGTTCCTTCAGTTATTTTTCTCACTTTTTTGTTCAAGTTATAGGCATTCGTGTTAACGCGAATATTTTCACGTTGTACAAAACTTGGGTTTGGCTGCAAGGTGTTTTGCTTGAGTCACTGCAAAAACACAGCTCTTAGGGGATTCATCAAGCTGAACAATGATCTAGCTCTTCTAACTTGTAAAAGTTGATGGAAAGAATACAAGAGTGACAATAGGATGAAGCTAAAGTTATGACTGTATATTCTGCCATTGGCATTGATGCATATTATATTCAAGTGGAGAAACTAAAAGGCTTGGGATTCGAAATGACGTACATGTACATCTTTCCATTAAAAAATGCCCGAGCATTTCGAAATTTTTATCCAAAAATATAATACTTGGCCTAGAGTCTCATTCTACATCTACATGAAGATCTTTAATCAAAGCATCATTTTGAAACGTCCACGCCTAGCAATTACCCATTCTCCCTTGGCGAAAATGTTCAGATTCTGCATTACAGTCCTTGCATAATCGAGGTGTAGTATAAACTAATCCTATTTTATTCCTCTACGGCCAAGTGGACTAGACAAATGGGCTGATGTGCGGTTGCTCTGGTTTTTTTGGTGCGATATGCTTCAAGACTTTGCTAGAGCCCATCACCAAAGGCTCTTATTAAAAATTAAAATGTGGAAATCGATCCGTACTGAATTTTTTTCCATTACGCCAACGCCATCCAGTTGCTATCTTTGTTGGGAACGTGAAACAAATAGGTATGATTTTAAGCCGTGTACATTCTTTACTGACCTTGGTGTTTTATATGGCTCCTTAATTACACGGTTACATGTAACCCGGCCAACCCTAAAAGAATAGCTTTGCTTAGAGTAATTATATACATTTTTGAGAAATAGTAGGGTATTTACAGTATAGCTGAACCAAGCCACTGTATTAATGTCGGCTTGATGTTGAGACAATGCAACATGAAAGGGTTTCATAGCTCAACCAAATTTATACTTCGTCAATCTAAGCTTTGCTCCTGGAGACAAGCTAGAAGACGAAAACGTATTTTGGTTTGTTTCCTTGAGGAGGAATGAATCTCATTATTGTATCTCTGTAGGAATGCATAACCTCCATATATACTGAAAATTGAAAGTAAATATTTCCAAAAATCATTATTGAAGGATTTACATATCTGTACTTATTGCACAATTCAAATGTTTTTTTTTTCTGAAAGAATTACCTCACAAAAACAAAAAAACATGAAAGCTTTTTCAATTGCTCAATCTTTTTTGTACCTTCGGTTTAACCTCATCATGTCCTCTTAGGATAGGCAACGTTTTGTCATTTCTGGGTAGGGTTTGACTCGTTATACCCGTATCATTACATCATTAATGTTTTTCTGTGTCTCTAACGGTGTATTTTTATCATTATATGAAGTCATTTAATACTTTTGCTTGCACAGGCGTTTTTCCGTTGTATTATAGATTGTAAAGGTGGATAAAAAATTGAGATGGGAGAAAAATTGCAAATAGCATGTAGCGAGAGCAAGGATTGGCAAGGGGAAAGGAGAAAGGAAAGAATGAAACATCATCATAATCATCGCCCTCATCATCACTCCACAAAGCTATTGCTATCTGTTCCAACTTCCATTATGAGTTTGGAGTTTCCTTGTTACTTGACGAAAATAAAAATGCAGGCTTGCGCTTATGTCCCTACTAGAATGGAAAGACAAAGGCGGAAAGCTACGATAAGCATCATGTTGTTTTTTGGATACATTTTCCTTCAATATTTGGGCTTGAGTAAAAGGGAATATTACACCTTGGATTGGTGACGTAAATCTATCGCTAGTATCACATTTCTCTTCAAAAATTGTGTACGTTGTAGACTAATGTACGGTTAGGCTAAAACTGCCATTATTTTAGGTAGGACTTGTGTGAATTATATTTTTAGGAGGAAAAAGAAATTAGAGAGGGAACAGGTTAGAGCTTAATGTCATACGCTGGAATACACCCAAAAATCAACCAAATTTATGCAAGATGAACACATTGAACATAGCTTATGGTAGTAAGAAGGAGAACACTGAAGCAGTTAATTTTTTCGCTTGGACTATAACCAAATAGAACTAGGGTATGGTATAATGGCTCAAGCCCAAGTGTAGCATAACGATTTCAGGGAAATTTAGCCTAATTGGGGTGTATAATGCCGTGGGACATTGATTCGTGAAATTGTTTCAGGTGTAATGTGAGATTTAGTGAAGAAAGAATGAATGAGTAGTTGACGAGCAAATTATGTACGGCCTTGAAACGAGTTAAAAATTTGTAACGGATCGGCAGAAAACGTGCGTTCTACACATTTCAGGCGAGCTACTAAGGAACTTGTCTCGTTTCACATGAATAGCATATTGTGTCTCAAGATATTTAGCGTTACAAGTCAGAGTAAAACACATATGCTAAAATTCGAACTTATTAAAAACTTTCGCTAAAATCGAAGAAGACAAGCGTAGGTGAGTAAAATATGAGCGATTTATCACTCTAAAATTTGTAGCAGCTTGTATTTTAGGAGAGGGTTGTCTACGTGTCTGGGATACTTTATGTATTAGATTATCTACTTTTGTCAATATTGTCACCGTTGTGTTCGTTCAAGTGACATTTGAGGACGGGTTTAACTGCCTAAACGTAGCTGCTACTCATATTGATGATGACGGTGGCAAGTCATTGTTGTTTTTTATGCTGCAGTAAGGTGAACTCGGGAACATTATTGGAAAGGCTTTTTGGGGCAATAAGGTGCAAAGGAAACTGTGCGGCGAGGCGAAAGCACCAATTTCTTCCTTCCTCCGAGAAAATGATGTTATGCCAAGGAGAAAAAACTCCTAATCCTAATAAATTGCGGAAATAGCTACACACGACATTGTAGAGTACAAGCTGTTGTAGCTAATAAGGCTAAAGGGAAAGAAATACTACGCAATATTGTAATACATACATTATTCCTAATCATCAATAAGTGTTTTAAAATGTATTCCGAGTTGACTTGATGCTAAGCGGCAGCTGTGCGGTGAGAAGTATTTTACGTGATTTTCAGTCAATGGATTTGTACGTGTAAAATTTTATATTACAGGGTGAAAACGTCGCTGTCGCGCTATTGACGTTGTTAAGCTTCTAATGAATCCTGTATGTAGAAATTGTAGAATATTAGCATCCGGTATGGATCGCCGTATGAAATTTACCGTTAGATTGCCATACCATTACGTAACAGACCGTTTTTTGACATTTTCCTTTCCAACTGTAGGAAAAGCAGTAGAAGGAAATTGGGTAGCGAAGGAATTTTGGCGTTCTACGAGGTTTCATTCATGCGATTTGAGTAAAGAGGAAAATGAGGGTTTGACTGAGCCATTGCAACCCAGCGGTCAATTTATTGCCTCTGCTGTATTGCAGGAAGGTTCTGCCCCGCCCCAAGTCCCCCTCAACTGTCAACTCCCAACGCCACTCTATACCCTTTAGTGTATTACAGGCTAGATCCAAATCAAAAATTATTCAGGGAGGAAGAGGGAAATATTTTTGGACGAAATGGGTTTTAACATGGCCAGTGGGTAAAGGCTGAGGAGGTAAGAAGGGGTTAGGAGTAACCCACGTCACATTCTAAGTTTCTTGAAGAGGTTTTGTTATCAAAACATGTTCTCGAGGTAACCATGTACTACGTTTGAAAAACCTCTCAGAAATGTTATTAGGGCCAAGGATGACGATCACGATGGCGTATAGAGAAGTTTCTCGTTGTTTCATTATTCTTGTTTTCAGATGAAACTGGAGAAGTAAATGTAGATGTATGGATGTAAGGAGGAAAAATGGAATTGATTTTGTCAGAGTTTCCTTTTCTGCCGCTTCTGTTCACAGAAATGGAATCCAATTTTGGTTGACTTGAGAAACTCCATGCAACCATGGAAAAGCCTAGAGATGCAATGAAAAAATGAGAAAAGAAGAATTGAAAAATGAGCGAGGCACAAGGAAAAAAATAAGGAAACTGTAATTGGAGCAATAACAGTAAAAAAAAGACTCTTTTCTCTTTCTTTCTCCTTCTCCATCGGCTTCTATGTGGCTGTATAATCATAATGATTATGTCCTGAAACGTTTTTGGGAAACAAAATAAATGTCTTTATTGAGAACATGACATAAAAATGAAGAAAAAGTTTCGCGATCCGTCCTTAGAACAAAACCTCGGATGTGCTGTATTGTGTACGTGTTTTCTGTACGTGTGCATTAGCACGGATACATCTGTTTTATTGATGTCATGATGAGACTTTCTTCCAACATGTCGTGATTTCTTCCTCTTCTCTTGGAATTAATATGTTTACTTTTAAGAGGATTGTTAGAGAAAGGATGTGTGTCATGGATATTGAATAAAAAAACAATATCCGCCGAGAGAGAGAAAGCTATGCTGTTGCTTCTTCTCCTTGCACTCCCCTACTTTCATTTATGCTAGGCCAGATGGATAAACTTGGTCAATTATGTAGCAGGGAAATATGGGACATCTCATCAGACCGAGATAGAAAGATATTGCTTTCTTAATACATTTTTACAGGCCAGATTATGTCGGCAAATAGTCTTTACGTCTAAATGTAGAACTCTTTCAACAAATTAAAATCTCAGGAGGAAGCCACTACAAAGTGAAATTCCTGTACAGAGAAAAGTAAAAGAAAGAATTCATTTCAGGTGGTCTAACAGGACAAGGTATTTTTCATTAAATTTTGAAAGCATCCGGCAATTTTCCTTGTTAATTTTGTTTTATATTTTTAGCTGCTGAAAGTACGGATACTTGGTTCAAATAATTGAACTCTTAGAAAAATTTAGATACAAGAAGTTTACGCTTTCGTGTATAAAATTTTGTGGGATAATAAAAATGCATTGAGGGCTCCATAGCGTAGCTAGTGATTTATGGAATGTTTTACGTGACATTTGAAAAATTGTTGTCATTTTTGCCTCGTCAAGTTGGTTTGGTGCAGAAGAAACATTGTTTGAAGAGTACATAACATCGTCCAGGAATATTTCAGCACTCATCTTTGGCTAAAGCGTCACGTAAAGGTAATCCTTCGGAAGAACAGCAGCAGTAAAAGATATTAGGGCGTTGGGTAGATTACAGTAGGTTTCATGCTTCATCTCCTTTAGTTTTGGCGTACGTCACTGAAATGGATTTTCGGCATGCCTGCCTGACCATCATAACTACTTAATTTTGTCTGGCTGTTGTAAAAGAAACCTTTCATTGTTACTGTCGCTTACACATTTTTAATGGGTATTGACAAACTACCTGAAAAAAACGTATCCTAGAATTTGATGTTAGTAATGGACTAGCATGACAAGGCAAGCGAAAATAGGAATTTAAATCCGGGATTTTCCCTGAAAAAAAATTGTCAACTCAGCTGAATCTCATCGTTCCATCATATTTGTCTTTGTTAAGATACGACATTTGGCCTGGCACTTGTGCCTGAGCACCACTTCAGTTGCTATGCCTTCATGGGAAAAAATGGATGTTTTTGATGCAGGGCTTCATCCTTAGAATTAGATCGTTTGCTTAGCAATTCTTGCGGTTCTTGTGTGAAAGCACGGACTACTTTTTTATCATTATCACTTTGTTCACTTGGATTTCGACTGGATGGCCTAGTCTCAGATAAGGTTTTTCGTGTTTCAAGATGATGCCAATGATCACGATCACGTTGAGTCAGCAAATATTCCTACAAGACTTTGCAAAATGTATTTCACGTGGAACATTACAGAAGGATGTTCTATTGTAATGCTCTTCCATACTTCAAGCATTGTTCTCTGTCTTACATTGTGTATGGGCATTTTCCTACTTTCCGTTTCCTCTCATTCGCACTTCGTAAATATTTGCGAGAGTATAAGAGAAAATCTCAAATTTCGTGGAAGCGAAATAAAAATACAAAATTGAAGCCTAATGCACGTATTAAGTACCATTGAATGCCACTGTGCCAACAAAATCATCGAGATGAAGTTGACCAAGTCGAGTTATTTTGTTTATAAAATACATTTGCTTTTAAGCATGTCTGCGTGCTACACAAAGATTAATGCGAAATGGAAACCGCCGGCTTTCCCTAAAAAAATGTGGGATTGCACTTTTGAATAAAATTACATCTGTTTGTGTAATAGCCCTTCGAGGAATTCTTTTTAAAACTTAGACTGATCGATGAGAATGTAAGAGTTGTTGTGACTTTTACTCGTGTCATTATTCTTGTGCATGTGCGCTAACTGCGCTACATACAAAAGCATAAATGAACTTTTAAAGTTTAAACATTGGAAGCTTTTGTAACTGTCAATTTACTCTAGAAAGAAGCACTTGTGTGTAAAATATGGTAGGATGCATGCATGGTGTCCATCATTTTAGAATCGTTTGATAGTTTTGAGATTCGAAAATTGGTAAAATTTGTTGTAGACTAGAATATCAGGTTAGAGCTGCTTACGTATGAGCTTTGATATTTTTACGCGTTGCGAAATTCGGTACAGGCTTACATTTAGTTGGTGAATGTGACGTAATGAATTAAAACCGAATTCTGTTCGAACATTTCGAGCTTGACGTATGCTACTTTTACAAACAAGGATGATGTGGTAAGTACGCTGTGAGTGTATATGTTCTTTACAGAGGCTTGGCAAAATTTACAGCCGGAAGGAAAAGTCAATAGCAGATTTTCTCATTTTTTCTCGTGCAGTTTTCTTTGAAACATTTTATCAAGAAGTTTATTGTTATGAAAATGAAATCCTCTTTCAGGGAAAATGCATGTGGAAACTTTTTATACGATGGAGCTCATGAAAAATATTTTCGCAAAGAAATAGCGTGTTAGATGGTGATGACGGCCTTAGTACTTGTTTTCTTATCATTAGAAATTTCGGCCATCAACTTAACCCATGCCTTCCCATTAGACTGTAGAACTCTTGAGTTCAGACATTCTATTTAAAATTTTCTCGTGATATTACAATTTCTGTTTAAAAAATAGGAGGGAGCTGTACAAACTTGAATACAGAATTTGTTTTTTTTTGAAACGGAGATGAATAAGTTTAAAGTGTTTTTATTCTTGCAAATGAGAACAGAGAAAAGGCAGTGTTCTGTTTCTTTCATTTTGGACCAGGCGTGCAAGAGCTACAGTTGGAAAGATGAATTAGAATGCAATTTGCCTTCTCGTGTTTTGCACAGCATAACGCGCTTTTATCATTTGGGGTAGGGTTAACGCGAGGCCGTGATTATTAAGTAGCTGAGTTTGCAAAGTTAAGTATTGATTTATTGATGTCCGTCTGTCCTTTGATTCAACTTTCAAACGTGTGGACCGATTGAATTCAAATTCAGTAAGTGGTTTGCTGATCTGCATAACTTGTGGGTAATATCATTACACGTATGATGTCAGGGGTCAACGGTGAATGATTTTGTCAAATGTTTAAGGGTTGTGATAGGTCATTCGAAAGGGTTTGACCTCGAGATGATGAAAAATGTAGTTTGTGTTTGTTAGGGGCAGATAAAGCTTTTATTTTAATTAGTCAGGATTTAGATTCAGTTTAAAACATGTACCAAACACATTCTCAGCTACGTATTTGAAGCTGTATTAACAGCTTTTATTATTACAGTGTTCTGTACACAAAGCCTATTTTATTTTTACCATCGTCACATCATATTTTTGTCGGTTCCACATCGTAGCAATATATTGTATGCTCGTTATTTTAAAACGGTTTTTTTTAGAAAAAAGTTGTAATGCTGGCTGCACAGGAAAACTGTACGGGAAAGTAATGTCATATCGGTTTAGTTGTCATCATCATCATCGTTTTTGAATGGACAAAGCGTGATGATAAGTTCTTCCTGTTCTTCCCTATCCGTCTCAAACTCAATAATACATAAATACTAATTAGAGAGGAGCGGAGGCGGAAGCCTTTTTTCCTTTGCATTATTAACATGCAAAATACAAACCATGAAATATGATACCATGAACTATATGAATTGGGTGGAAGCGTTGTGACACGCAAAAAGCGTAAAACGAAAAAGAAAACTTTTTCTTTGAAATTCTCCTCGCAAAATATATACTTGTAATGCTTGTTCCACTTTAATTTTTTATAAACTGTATCTGTGATTCCTAAAGAGAAAAGACGGAGATGAGGAGGAAATTGGTTTAATTCAAGTTTCAAGATAGACTCTGGAACAAGTGGATCATTTACTTGTCAGCTACGTTTCTTTCATCCTGTTTCATTTATCTTTTTATCTAGATATATTTAGTTTATGCAAAAGTATTGTTTCTATTAAAAATGTCGGTTGGAGTATGTATATAGGGACCACGATATGGATCGACTGATTTTTTATTATAATAAGTAAATAGTGTAGTAATATTTCTTCTTGGAAACTTTCTCTGGGACAAAAACGTTTTCACTTTCACACTCTTTGTAGATAAAGGGCTGCAGAGACTACTATTAAATAGTCGCTTGGGTAGATCTGCTCTCCACAGCTATGGTCTTGTTGCTTTGCTAAAAAAAATACGAAAGTAGAAATAAATTATTATAATGCTTGTCGGAATCGGTAGTAGTGTGTAGTGCGCCTTTCTGTGGAGTTCATTTAGCAATTTTCTCTGGACGATAGTGTAAAAAATTAGGCTATACGGGGAAAATAATATTTTTTTTCGGCATCTTCATGATACCTCCGAAGAAAAAACAATTGCTTGGCTTAAGTCATTTAAGGTTTCCTGCCAGAAACTGTTGGTAATATACTTACGTCATATTACTTAGGTATTCTCGTGTTGTTTTTTTGTTTTACGGTGATATAGTATTTGCGTATAAAGTTTGATATGCAAAGTTTAAGTTGAAGTTCACCCACTCATGTACGTTAAAATTGTGAGAACTGTAAGTCATACGCGGAGATGACGGAAATGGCTGTCAGTTTCGGAGGTGACGTGATCTTTTTTTACGGGTTGCTTTTTGTAAATCGCGCTAAACTATCTATGCAGGAGAGCGCGGTTAATTTGAAAATTTAGAAATAAGTTGGTGTGCTATATTTGAAAATCATTGGGGAGCATGATGAAATGTGAATATATTGGATATTAAAAATTAGGAGCATATTACAGTATGCCATGGCGTCATTAAACTAACTACAAATCTTACCTTAACACATGCAACCTAACATTAACCACTTGGCTGTATATTTTAACGATATGATCCTGCTGTAACCTTGTGTATGGTTTCCATACCAATATTTTTTTCACTCGGTACGAACACACGTAGAGAAAAAAAACATACATTACGTAACACAGACAATAGATTATATACATTTAATTAATCCCTTGTTCAATACTAAATCTTTTATCACTCACTCACGCAGAGTTTATTCCCTACCGCGTTAACAAAAGCTATTTTTATTGAGGAAGAATAAACGTGCAGATAAAACTGTTTCCTTCGTTAGCCTCTATTAATGATTAACAGACATAATCTTTAGCATTCACCAGGATAAATTTGTTCAGTCTTTCGGTCACTTGGTTTCTTTCTCTTAATGATGATTTTGTTGTAGCTTTGATTTTTTTCTGTTCCCAGTGAACCCCCGTGAAATATTAAGAACTTGGGGGCTAACGTAATGTCTCTTGTTATTTTAGTGCGGGAGTGGTTGGAAAAAGCGAAGGAAGAGTTTGAAGAAAAATGGCGAAATCCATCGCCGGTATGTTGAACACTAGTGAAATTCTCGGTATTTATTTGTAAGAGATAATTTAAATTCACGTGAGCATTGTTTACCTCACAGAGCACATCATGCCTGGATGACTTTGATCGTTTGAAAACTCTGGGAACAGGCTCGTTCGGGAGGGTAATGCTCGTCCAGCACAAAGGAACCAAAGAATATTACGCAATGAAGATTCTGGATAAACAAAAGGTGGTCAAGTTGAAACAAGTGGAGCACACTTTGAACGAGAAGAAGATCCTTCATGCCATCAATTTCCCGTTCCTTGTTACTCTCAAGTATCATTTTAAGGTAGTGTCTTATCACGATTTTTACTTGAATATTCGTATCCAATTTACTTAATAATCTATAGGGAATTCTAATCATTGGATTGTGCTACTTAATCACAATACATTTTAAATAGTCTAAGGACTAAACCCAAATACATATCTACAAATTTATAGTCTAAACACTTTTCAGCAAAACAAACACGAAAAAACCCTTTTGGAGCAAAGATCAAAATAAAAGAATTTGTCAGAATGCTTGAGCAATTTAATTTATGTAGGACTCGACGAACCTGTATATGCTGATGGATTACGTAAATGGCGGAGAAATGTTTTCCCATCTACGCAAACTTGGAAGATTTAGGTATGCTATAGCCTGATCTTTCTTCCTTACTAATTTTGCGAATGTTATGTGAACCTATTACAGGACAATTCCAATCTATACATGGTACTAGAGTATATCCCCGGCGGGGAAATGTTTTCCCATTTGAGAAAAACTGGTCG